>ML839602.1:35413-56613 GCA_009831015.1 Picea engelmannii | reverse complement strand
AGTCTCTCATTCCCCACATGCCTATCCCACCCTAGGAAGTGTTCCCCTTATATTCTCAATAGTCCCTCATCTGACCCACTTCCCTTCCGGGGCTTCAACAACAGGATAGATAGGAAGTCTCAGAGCCCTATATCTATTTCTCAACGCACCAGGGAACAATTTCGAGTAATTTCTCACCCAGAAAAAGTACTCACAGGCCTAACAACCTGCTTCTTCGACCACAGGCTCGACAAACCCCCTCTTTAATATGTAGAAAAACCAGGTATAGGTGTGGATGGTAGCATCTATGAGTGGATGGTAAGAATCATGAATGAATGATGAATCCCCCCCAAATACACTGAGTCTCTCTCTTATATATGCATGTTCCTTTTATGACACATCGCACTCAAGAAACTCCCTTGTCCCCCACTTTAGAAACTTAGGATATATTCATATCCATACTTTAAGGAATATTAATATAATATTCCTTTGGGTTTAATCCCCCCTTGCTTTGCCCCTTTTCCCTACCTAGTGGAGTTTATTCCCCTATACTCTTTTACATGGTTGGTATGCAACAATGATGTGTTTTCATTAATATTTGCATGTGATTACATATTACAATGATGTGCACAACACTATGACTTGTGCCCCCCTATCTTGATAAAAAATCTCCGCGCACTTATCCAGGTGCGTGCAACACCAAAACCATGTGCCAGCGGTTCACCAACATATATGCATGTTTACATTTACAATTGGTACCAATGTCTCACCAATCTATGTGTTTATTTACATTTATATGTACAATTGGGGTTTGGCCTAGGGGTATTACACCTTCTCCAACATATTATCTTCTTCTCCACCATATCACATGACTAGAACCCCATCTTTTCCATCAAGAAGTCTCTATTATAACCAACTAATTTGGATATCAATGCTTTTATAACTTCAAATGATGTCCTAGTGAGAGATGATTGCCATTGAACAAAGACATTTAGACAATGATTGTTGCAACACCTTTCCTAATCTCAGGATCCATACAATAGATCTTGATTTTGACATATTTTCCCATCTTCTGGAAGACATCTATTGTGTCGAAGCAAATGAGCATGAACCCAATATTGAAAATATATTTGATAATGTTTCCCTTTGTAATATTGATGAATGTAGCTAGTACAGTTAGAGTACTGCAGTGGGCCCCACTATACTTTTATGTCATATGTTATCTTTATAAGATAATGAGAACACTATTTAGATACTTTATGTCTCATATTTGTTTTATGAAAGGAACCATGTAACATTGCATTATCGATAGGATCGTGATTCATCAACATAGTTTTCTTCTTGGCCAAGCCTTGAAGATTATTTAAGAATCTCACTTTTTCATTCTAAGGCAGAATGTACTTGTCTTGTGCTCAACACAATATTGACTCCATTGATGATCATCTCAAATATATTAATCACCAACTTGATTCCTTATGCTCTCGCACTACCATTCACTAATCCTCTCATGATATCTGCTTAGATAATCTACAAAGTCACATTGCAAGCCTCTAGGAAATTGTTCGTACTCTCAGAAAACTAAAACACCATATTGATGAGCTCAAACCCTCTCCTCTTATTGAGCTCCTTGATCTTCTTAAATTCACCACTTTTAAACCATCTACTTCTCTCTCTACTACAAAAATGGTGAAACTCACTCATATATCCAAGTATTCTCCTTTCACTATTTCCAAACTTGTTATGGAAGAATATTTTGATTATGACCCCAAATCCAATGTTGAATCATGTAGTCCCCAAGTCTAGATTCTTCCTACAATCACTATTAATATTCCAACACCATCTCTCCCACTAAATCTTGATGGCCTTGACTCTATTCAACCCTACACATTCCTAACTAAATGAAATGACCAACTTTGTAATTTCCAAGACACTCACTCTTGGGATGATGATGCCATTGTTGTTTCTGGTCAATGGAATTTCCAAGGAATCCTTCATCATTGGTGGGAAAATTACTCCCTCACTATCAAACTTCCATGGACGTCAATCAAATTTCTTGGCGCCTGTTGGAACAGGGGTAGACCCAGGGTTCAATGCTAAAGAGCACACCAACAAAGCCCTAATTACCGACCCTTTTGACAACACCTACGAAATAGATGAAGTCTCACCCGAGGTAGAGGCAGGGGTGGTTGCAAGACTCAGGTGTTTGCAACCTTATCTGAGACACAGATATGTGATTATATCTTTTACAGGGCACTTAACATAGATCATTCATCAGTATTTAACCCTTATTATACTTTGCAGACAACACAGAGCTTCGTGGTGAATACTCAAATTTACAGTGTTTCAACACTTAACCATAGTAACCCAGATCATATCCAGTAGATCAACACTAAGCATCCTCATACACATCATATCTAACAATCATATATATCTAAGAAGCACATAGCATAAGTGGATATATCAAAGCACATAGCATAAGCAAAGATAAACATATTGAAGCATAACACACAGATTTATGTGGTTCACCCCCCCTGGGGCTACGTCCACACGATATTCTTCTTTATTATCATCTTCAAGCTATTACAAGCACAAATCCTCCAAAACCCTTATTCGCATAGGGCAAAATATCTGCGCAGCTCGCTAGATCCTTCTTCCTTGCGTTACAACACTTAGCTTTCTATATCAACCACATTGTAACTTGCACTTGGCCTTGCAAGACTTACACAGTTCGCACAGAGCACTTATTCGACATCACATTGATGCACTACCAATTTCACTAAGCAATCACATCTACTACTTCTTACATTGCCTATCCTTCTATTTATACATTACAAAATTGGGCTTAAGCGTGGGTAAGCCCAAAACCCTAAAAGGGGCCCAAAAGTGGACCGAGCTTCCAATATCTCTACTTCACCTGACGCTCCATCTTTGACAGGCTATCAAAGTCCCAAAAATGGTCAAATATGACCAAGTGTTCCTCAAAACTTGGTCAAGGGCCAACAGACCCCCAACACTCACCTGTGACTCGTCCCGAGTCACTCAGGTCTGACTAATTCTTCTTCGAATTCCTTGATCTTGGCTCGAGATGCTTTGACCTGTCACGTTTCTACTACCTCTTGCTCGATGAACTCCTAGATGAGTGCCTCATTCACCAGCCCTTCTAGGCGCTATTCTGCTGTATTCACAACTTGTTCAAGTTTTACTCCTTGGCTTTCAACTTTAGTGAACAGTTGGCATGCCTTTTCTTGCACTGGTTGAAGTCATTGAGAGAATTCCATTACTTTACTCTAAAGCATGCGAATCTGTTGTTGGGCTATGCGTTGCTCTGGAAACCTCTTCATTCTCTCTATGGGTGACAGGGCCTTCAGCTGCACCTATATCTTTTCAGCGTTGTACTTCACCTCTTGGAGTTGCTACTACAATTTATGCAATTCTGGGTTCTTGGTTAGGTTCTCATAGATCTGCATGCTTCTGCTACTTAACTATTTGCATTCCTCAATGAGTGCTTTAATCCTTTATACGGTGCTCTGGGCAGTTATTTCTCGCTGGTTGTGCACTTCTTGTGGGGTATATGGTATGGTCTGAAGCTCTAAGTCCATGAGTCTTTGTTGAAGTTGCTGAATAACTTCAACAAGATTCATCACTTGGCATTCTATGGGGTCCTTTGCCTTCTATTCTAGGCCAGTCACAGAGTGAAATGCTCTGTTGACTTCTTTTTTAATCCCAATCTACTTCGCGAGCAACTGCTCTTTCTCTTTTTGGATCTTCGCTCTGTCTTATTCAAATTTTGCTTGGAGAGTGTCCTTCTCTTGTTGCGCAGCTTGGCGTTGCTCAATGATTTCCTCCTGTGCTTGCTTTAAGGCCTGGGTGGCCTACGCTATTTCTTCCTATGCCTTTCGAAGGCGTACTTTGACTGTGTCAGCAATCTCGCGGAGTTGAACTAGTTTATTTCCTTCTTCTATTGTTCCTTCTGGAAGGGGCACAGAGGAGACTGCGCGGTTAGACTAGAGATCTTGTTGTACTCCTTGGAGATCGATCTCGATTCTGTTGTACATTGTCTCTTTCTTATATTACTTCTTTCTGTTATCTCTTCTATGGCTTCGTTCATAGCTGTGATGAGAAAACTGAAGTCATAATGAGTGAGTGTGGTCTTCATCTTAGTCACGGGTGCTTTTGATTTCTTCCGAGAGAAAGGTTTCAGAGGTGAACCATTCCTTTTCTTTATGATCTCTACTTCATCTCCTGTCCTCTATTCGAGTTCGTCTAAGTCTTCTCCATTACCTCCTTGCTCTAGTGTCATGGATGTGGTTCTTACAGATATGCTGTCTACATCTTGGATTTCCTCATCCTTCTTTGTCTGCTTTGTTTTCTTTGTCTTACTGGGCCTAGGTGTATTCTGCACAACTTTTGGGCTGTCAATGTCAGAAACTTCTATGGGGTTTGCTGGAATAAGGATATCCACCGACCATTCCTTGGTGATTTCCTCCAGGTCTTCTTCTGTTAGCTTATAATAAGACTGAAGCTATTCCTTGTTCTCATCAATGTGTGCTATAATATATATAAAATGGCAGTCTACACTGAAATTTATCAAAGGTCAAAACCCATGTAAAGTATTCGGGGTCATGTGAGGCTTGGACTGGATGGAGAGCTTCAACTGGGTGTAGTAGATATGAAATACGAAATTGGATTGCCACTGCTTGTTCATGTTGTTCGAGTACCACATTGTACTAAACTTCACAACCAGTGGTTCAAAGGGGTCAATGTCGGGGAAGGTTGCACCTTTCGGTAGCTCCCATGCAATGAAAGCTATAAGTATCAAGAACCAGCTAAAATGAAAATCATGCCCCTGATCCTGGGCTTCTTTATAGTCAATCTCTAGTTGATTCAACAGGTACTTCACCCAGTTCATCTATAGTCCTTCTGGGTAATTCCCTACGAGGTTGACTACAAATCCAGATACTTGTGTGGGTTGTTTCTTGTGTACCAACTTCCCTGCGATCAGTTGACAGGCAAGGTGCACTGTGCCACTTTCAATAGAAGCTACCTTGTAGCCTCGTGCGCCTTTCTCAACAGCTCCATAGGCTTCTTTGATCTTCTGAGCAAGAGCACGATCCACGGTCTTTCTAGGATAGTAATCGTGGGGATCAAGGCCCTGCATGCTAAGCCCGGTGATCCAGTTGATCAACGCTGGATCAACTGTTATGCGATGATTCAACCATAAGTATCCTACATGGTAACTTGCCAGCAACAAATTCACACAAGAATTCACCTCCTGGTGTCTGCCGAAGTGCGGTATCTTCACAACATTGAGCAGAATAGAGTGCGTGAGGTTCATCATCCATTGCTGAGGGACGATCTTCAAATTATTTCCCTTGGTTCTGGTTAGGTACTTGTACGGGGGAAGTATGCTGTAAACTTTACGATCCCCCAGGTTGAAGTCACTAAACTTCAATGCTGCGATCTTGTCGTGATCTGCGTGGACTGTGCATACTCCTTTCGGTAGGTACGTGGTGACTAGAGTGTACTCAAAGTCTCTAGGCACACTATCTTTGTTGATCACACCGGTCAGAGATGGTATGTAAGCAGGTAGGATGGATGGAACCAACTTCGCGTTGGCCATATCGTCTTTATGTTTGGTTCTTCTTTCTGCGCTAGCTCGGGATGTTCCTGCTCGAGAAGTCGATGGGGAGGCTTGCACTCCTCTTGTCGATGATGCCTGTAAACTTGTAGACAATCCTCGCTCTGACATGACTCTTTCGGCTCTGAGGCTAGTGAGTACCTCTCTTCCAGATTCTTTAGTTGAGCTAAATTCATTGGACATATACTCTCAGTATAAATAGCTCAGGTTCTCAAAGTAATGTAGGTACTGTAGTAAGGTAGAGAGTAAGGGAAGAGTAATCACTGTTCACAATTCAGGTAGTCCGTGGACTCAAATTCATGATTAGCGAAAGTGTCTTCTGTGCATGGCATGATGGATTAAGTAAGTAACTCTATAATAGATCATTTGCAATGGATATGGGGCTTCCTTAACTCTGGTTCTGTTCGTTATGGTGTGGTATAATGGTCTGGTGATGGGCCATCAATGCTTTTCAATCTATTCAGAGCGACAATCAAATGGATATATCGGCCTCCAACGACTATATTGCTTCACCTTGGCGAATTGACCCATGTCACTATTTTGATATCCCAACGAAGCTCTAATTTTGCAAAGTTTCTTTTGGAGAGGTTCCCTATGGAATCCTCTATAGCCTGTCGATCTGAGCTCTCTTTTTACTTAGCTTTCTAGCCTTCTTCCCCATGAGATTCGTCTTGGTAGTTCTTTTCTCGTTCTAATTCTTATTTTCCTTGGGCATGGTCACTTCGCGCTGCTGAGGTTCTTTCCCAAGACTCAGGATAAATACTTCATCTATATTTGGTACATATACTCCAATCCTTTGTGAGTCCCCTAATTATTTTACATCTGAGCTTCTAGTGTCAAATAACTTTGATTTATTCTCTTGTTCCTCAATCAATTGCGCAATCCTTCTGGTCATGAAATCTTTTAGCTCTTGTCTCTGCTGTTGTAATACCTTTTATTCTTCCTTATTTTTGGCTTGATCTCTCTCAATCCAAGGTTTTCTAAGTAACATAGTGAATGAGGCGCCATCCTCAATAAATTTGATAATCTCAAAATCTTCTTCTGTCGAAGTTCCATTGACTGTCATAGGTATCTGAGCGAGTTTTCCACATAACATCATTAGTTTTCCTCTGAATAGTCCTATTCCTCCCAGTGAAGGAATCATGGCAGGCTTCCCTATAGCTTCCCAAGTTATTTCTGGCATAGTGTTCATTTGTGTTTCTTCATCAAGAATATAGTCAATGTCGAAGTCCCCTAGTCTTGCTTCGACTTGTTCCTTTTCTTTGAACATCTATGGTAATCGAACATATTTATGTTCCTTCAGGGTTTCTTTCATCTTTATTAATACTTTCTCTGATTCTTTCTGGGGTTCTGCTATTTCTGGGGCTGTCCTAGGGTTTTCTTCATGCAGATTCATGCTTTAAATCTTAGGAATCATTCTAGGGAAATCTAATACTTCGTGGTCCAAATCTTTGCAACAGAGACAACTGGGTTTTCCACCAGGGCATTCCTTAGCTAGATGGACTGGTTTTCTGCAACTGTAACATAGGGTCAATCCTCTCTTTATCTTAAATGATCCACAACTTCTTCTGTACTGCGCACCAGGATCATGGTAGTAGCCTGCAAAATATTCTTTCTAGGATCCTGCATCCATTTGTTAGTCCAAACATTCTTTCTATGCATAGGTATAACATATCTATCATTATGCTTATTAGATCTATTCATATCAAAATTTCTTTCATCTATTCATTCCCTAGGTTTTAATCTAGGACCAAATCTATCAAACATACCTAGATCCATGCTCTAGAAACAAAAAATTTCACTTATCTTACTTCTACAGAGCACAAAGCTTCCAGATCTAAGAGATTTTAACTATTCTTACCTTTATTAGAGCATAAGGCTTACATATCTTACCTCTTTTTTGCAGATGTGCCTTCTTTCTTTCAGAAATTCCCACCTTTACTTTTCTTAGAGCACAGAGTGTTCAGATCTTGCTTCTTTTCTTCAGATTTGATCTTCCTTTCTTTAGATCTGATCTTCCTTTCTTCAGATCTGATCTTCCTTTCTTCATATCTGACCTTATTCCTGGCACAAAGCTTCACAGGTCGAGTAAAAAGATGTGAGCTAGGGAAAAAAATCTACGCACAGAGCTTTCTTTTGCACAAAGTTTCTTGTTCCTCAGTTCCCAACAATCACAGTTTCAGGTCCCGACAACGGAACCATTTGTTGAAACAGGGGAAAACCCAGGGTTCAATGCTCAAGATTTCACCAATAAATCCCTAACTACCGACCCTTTTGGCAACACATGCAAAGTAGATGAAGTCTTACCCGAGGTAGAGGTAGAGGTGGTTGCAAGACTCAGGTGTCTGCAACCTTAGCTGGGACACATATATGTGATTATATCTTTTACAGGGCACTTAGCATAGATCATTCATCAATATTTAACCCTTATTATACTTCGCAGACAAGACAAAGCTTTGTTGCGAATACTTAGATTTACAGTGTTTCAACACTTAACCATAGTAACCCAGATCATATCCAATAGATCAACACTAAGCGTCCTCATACACATCAGATCTAACAATCATATATATCTAAGAATCACATAGCATAAGTGGATATATCAAAGCACATAACATAAGCAAAGATAAACGCATTGAAGCATAACACACAGATTTACGTGGTTCACCCGTCCCCTGGGGCTATGCCCACAAGAGCTTCTTCTTTATTTTCGTCTTCAAGATGTTACAAGAACAAAGCCTCCAAAACCCTTGTTCGCATAGGAAGAAAGATCTAAGCAGCTCGCTAGATCCTTCTTCCTTGCATTACAACACTTAGCTTTCTATATCAACCACACAATAACTTTCACTTAGCCTTGCAAGACTTACACAGTTCACACATAGCATTTATTCGACAACACATAGATGCACTACCAATTTCACTAAGCAATAACATATACTACTTCTTACATTGCCTATCCTTCTATTTATACATTACAAAAGTGGGCCTAAGCGTGGGTAAGCCCACGGGCCGACATCCCTTTCCCATTACATTAACCTAAAACCCTAAAAGGGGCCCAAAAGTGGACCGAGATCCCATGATCTCTGCTTCTCCTGGTGCTCCATCTTTGACAGGCTGTCGAAATCCCAAAAATGGTCAAATATGACCAAGTGTTCCTCAAAACTTGGTCAAGGGCCAACAATGCCCTATCTAGCTTGAATTGATTCTCGATACTATATAAATCAACAAAATCTTGTTGAAATCTCTCATGAATATGCAACTTTGTGATCTCTCGTTGTTCAACAAGTATGTTACCACTTACAAAAATTATCTTTATGCATTTGGCTATGAAAAATTTCTCTTTCCAAATCCCTTTTCCTATTGGAAAATGAGCCATCCATACATATGATATGCAAAGAAAAAATATCTAGACAATTGCGTGGCCAAAAACTGTTGATGATTGTCAACCGGTTAGCACACTTCTCTGCATCCAACAAAGTACCATCTCAAAAATCAATAAATCCAAGTCCAAATCTACAAACAACAAAGTTTTTGGTCTTTTCTCTAAATTTGGTTGGCAGTTCCCCAAGAAGTCTCGTACATCTTTAGAGTTGCCTTGGCACTCACATAAATGTTGGCATCATTCTTTCCATCTCCATAAATTTATTGATTCTTCTCATTAGAATAAAAAACATTATTTCAAGAACATATTTCAAAAACATTATGCAACCAAAGATGAGTGTCATGCCATAAAAAAGGTCATTTTACAAAACAAGTGTCCCAAGAAATCATCAAAAGTTTCATTGTTCTATGAGGACATTGATAATTAGAAGTTAGGGTACTATATTGACCACACTATCATGAATATGAGATTAATTAATTTTATGAGCTCTATTTTTACTTTGAATTTGATGATGAAATCCATGATTATACAAGATTTCCATATGTTGATGTTTGGTGGCATCAAACATGTATTTTCGCACATCTCTAATTGTCTAGACATGTGGAAGTCGTCCAAAGCCTTCTACCTTGAGACTTTACTTTGATTAAAGGATTTATTAAAGTAAAATGTTTTTATTAATTAGCTAAGTTATTTAAGAAAATGCTAAAAGTAATTAGCATTTAATCTTATCCATTGATCTCAAGTGAGGTGAGAAGTGATCTCAACCGTTAGGTCATAACTCAAGATTATAAAAGCAAGGATAGGGTGAAGGAGGAATGCTTATTTGATATTGTTGAGAGTAGAGAAGGAATTTTTCTTATAGGGTTGGATCACGAAGGATTGTGATTCAAGGAGATATTGGATAGGTGAAGAAGAACTTCCATCTAGAGATCGGGTCAAGGAGAAGAGAGAACAAAGACACCCACAAATGGGTTTCAACAGAGCGAAGCCACATGAAAGGGTCGAGTTGTATGAAGTTTGCTGTACAGTCCTTGAGGTTGTCTACGCAAGTTTTAGTGGATACATGAGTGTATACGCCGATTTTCTTAAGGAAAGGCACATACACCTCAAAAAGCATGCCAGATTTGGGTCATACAACAAAACATACTTTTCCAGGTTTGTCTGCAATTGTATTTTTATCAGTGGGCCATTATCCTTGTTACAGGAGCCATGAATTTATCATAATAAAATCATCTCAGTACTGGTTTTCCCTTCAGGGTTTTTCTAGGGGTATCTACCCAAAAATATTGGTGTTTATGTGTGCATGATTTGATTTCTAGTATTGCTTCTACTATATTTATTTGAGCTGAATATTCCAATAGTGTATTTTTCTTTTGTGAGCTGCTAACTTGATTTCTAGTAAGTAAATCACTAGATAACAAGATAACTAGGTGTTGGAGTAAGGGGATTTCAACATGGTATAAGAGAAATCGCTTTGAGTGGAAGCTAGATCTCAGATCCATATCAATTGATAGCAGATCTATCACATATGTAGGATATATTAGCATATCCATAACCAACAGGAAGAAATTGAAGGTTGGATTTCAGGGAAACAATCATACTTTGGGAAGAACTAGGGTTTTGCAGTCGTACAAAGTTGTGCACAAGTTGTAGAAGGAACAATCATGTACATACACATGTTTCTTTGGAGACATTCACATATACATGGGTTTATTTGGAGACATTAGTGTATACGCGATTTGTATTAAGCACAAGCATGTAAATATGTGGGTTTTTGTAAAGAAAGTTGCACACATACACAGTTTTCAATGGTAACAGGCATGTACAAGTTCATACAGGGGAAATTTCAACAACATGTTATTTCCTGGGTAGTTTATCAAGTCTACGCGATGACATCAACAATTTTGAGAGTTGAATATATATTGGATGGAGCATCCAACTTCCTATCTTGGAAAACAAGAGTTACTTTGGCATTAAAGGAGTATGACCTTTGGGAGTTAGTGGAAAAAATAGTTGTTCCACCGACAAATACGATAACTTTAGCAACTCACAAGAAGAAGGAGATCAAAGTTGAGAGGGTTATGTTGGATTCAACGAAGGATAATACAATTCCTCACTTATCTGAGAATAATATGACCAAAGATATGTTTGATTCCTTGGTAGGTTTATTCCAGAGCACTAACATGAATAGGAAGGCGGTCTTAAGAAATCAAATTAGATCGGTGTATATGTCTGTTATAAAAACATGATCACATAGCAATAAAATAAAACAAATGTAGAAATAAAACCAAGAAAATACACAATACAATAGAGACACAAATATACGTGATTCACCCACTGTGGGCTACTTCCACCAAAGAAATTGCTAGGTCCTTCCTTACTATTATCCAACAAAATGAAGGGATGCAACCTACAACACACCCGCTGTAACTTCCTCTTCTTTCTCTCACAATATCCTCTCTCATAATACAATATTCGCAATAATACTTAGCCACAATACAATTCCTCATAAGAGAGGGTTTCCTTCTAGGGAAAAAAACCCTAAAATAACTTTTACCATCATATCTGTGACCTTATAATGAACGATCCAGATTGACTACGAAATTACAATATTTTACAAGGAAATTTTCCCCAAAATTTCACTTCAGGGGCATTTCCCTTGAATCCCATTCCCGAGGGGGGGGGGGCACGGTGATAGTTGTGGGGGGGAAATCCCCCCCAAACCTGCTCATTATGGAATGGGGTCCAAGAACGACTGAAACAAACCTTTGAATCAAGAAGATAATTAGGCTCCACAACCAACAATCTCCCACTTGGAGACTGATCACAACAACTCCACTACTGTTGTTCTTGCTGGACTATACTCCACCTTGGACCTGACAAATTCCTCATTTTCACATTCATGCTTTAATCCCAACTGAAACTGATAAGGAACTCAATTTGTCCTTGGTTTCTCCCTTTGTTATCATGTCTTCAAGATTCTGGCTAGTATGTATCTTTTCCAACTTCAAATGTCCATCTTCCAAGACAGATTGTAGGAAATGGCACCTGAGTTGTATATGATTAGTATTTGAATGGAAGGCTGAGTTCTTTGCAAGATGAATGACACTCTCACTGTCACAGTACAACCTTCTATTCTCATGCTTCTTTCCCAATTCCTCCATAAACCTCTGTAACCAAATCATTTCTTTACTAGCATGTGCAACAACAACATACTCTGCTTCTGTTGTTGAAAGTGAAACAACCTTTTGTAGTTTTGAAATCCAACTTATTGTTGTTCCACCTACAATAAAAACATACCCTATGGTGCTTCTCCTGCTACCTTTATCACCTGCCATATCTGAATCAACATATCCCTGTAGAACAATGTTTGAACCTCCAAAACATAATGCATGAGTAACAATACCTCTCAAATACCTGAGAATCCACTTTACTTCCTCCCAATGTTTTTTACCTGGACTATTCATATATTTGCTCATAACTCCCACTACATGTGCAATTCTGGTCTTGTGCAAACCATCACATACATCAAGCTACCAACTGCTGATGAATAAGGGAACCTTGACATGTGTTGGATTAATTTCTTTGAGTTATACCTTTAACATGATTGACCCAGATTCAAGTCTATTGGGGTTCCAACAAAGCCTCTAAAACTATCGGCCCTCCTGGTAAACCAGAAGGCAACACGACACACAAAGTGCACTGTGCAGTCTCACCCGAGATAGTCTTAATGGGTGATTGCAATACTCAGGTGTTTGTAGTCTAGGATTGAATGGATATTTGAGAAGTGTGCACTCAGAGTTCTATTTCACTTATTAAAGCAACATACTATCATTCCCAATTATGCATGTAATGTAATTAGATGAGTCATTCATCATGCTAACATCTACTTATAAACAATAAAGAGACATAATAATTCAATCACATAACACAGGTTTTATCGTGGTTCACCCCCTCCTGGGCTACGTCCACAAAGATCTGGCTCTCAATCTCTTCTATTATGGTAGTTCCAAAACTATAACACTACGTGTTTTACAACTCGTTCTCAGTCAGGTCAAGATCTATTATGAGGAGGACTAGATCACACCAGGCTCCTCATCCCGTGATCTAACCCTCAAGATCTACCCTCCTAACCCTTCTACAACTCAACAACTTACATAATTAGGTCGTATCACATAGTATTACAACTAGTTATCAAAACATGACTCCTTCCTCCCGTCGTCTTTTTAGAATCTCTAAAATCCGACCCCTTCTAGACCTCCTAGGTATCTATATTTATTCATTTTTGGCTCATCAACCATTACAATGTATTACAAAAACCCTAACCCTAACGTCGTTAGGTCTTCCATGCATGCGCGTGTGTTTCTCTTCCTTCCAGCTATCGCTTTCCTCGTGCATGGATTTTTTCCCAAAATAGCCTTTCTTTATGATTTGGCCTTCTTCCAACAGGCCCCCAACACAGAAATGTGGCTCGTCCCGAGCCACCTAACTCTCATGTGCTTCATCGAACTCCCTTATGATTGCTTATAACTTCTCCATGAGCTCCGTTTCTTGTGTTTGGGCCTGGGCGGTCTTCTCCTTGAGTGCGTCCAATATATTCATTGCAATCTCATCGTTGACCATACTTTCACATTCTGCCTGGGTTTGTGCCATGTATGTTTTGGCTTCCTCTACCTGTGCAATGACCTCATATGCTCACTCCTAGAGTGGTTCCATTTGATCCTGACACTCCTTTTTATGCATCTATGTAATTATGAGTTCTGCATTAGTTTCTTCATGTCTTGCACCCCTTTGACGTGCTCCATGATCAACATTATCTTTTGCCTCTGTTTGAGGTCCTAGATAGCTGCCTTTATCCTTTCTCCTTCTTGGTCCCACTGTTGGACCTGCTGATCCTCTTCTAGCTTCGTCCATAGCTGTGCTACTTTCTCGAACAAGTTGTATGCCGTGTGGACTTGTCATTCTATGTCTTGTATCTGCATTGTTGCCTCCTGTTTCCTTTTCTCCCTCACCGCCGCTGGAGTGGTAGGTGTGATACGGTCCCGAAGATTATCAATATCCTGTTGGTATTGATCGATTATTTGCACAATATGATCAATATTCTCTGTCGTCGTGAGTTTGAACATCTGTGCATTGTTTGGGATCTTCTTGTAGGCTATGAACACTTTCTGTTCCAGTCCCTTCATGCGTTCCTTCTCCTCTTTGGTATCTAGCTTGGCCTACTCAAGTACCAATTCCAACTCGTCCCAATCATCCTTTGTCTACTGCAATTATGCTGTCTTTATGCATGCACGAGACTGTACCTCTTGTGTAATGCTAACTTGAAGCTTATACAAGGCCTTGGTTGGTATCCGAGGCAATACCAACTGCAGTTGAGCCAAGTCCTTTAGGGGTGTATGACCCATGATTTGGTCGATGCACAACATGCTGGGTGTGACGTGAAATGTTGAGTTCGACTATGCTATTTTCTGGATCTTGTCTCGCTCGCTTGATCCAGCTTCACCTCCTATCTGTGATTCTTATGGGCTCATTTCTACACTGATTTAGGCTATCTGTGCTTCCCTGAGATGCCTGAGGAACTTTTGTATGTGTGCCATATCTTCCTCAATTCTATCCCTTTGGTGTGAAACATTCTCAAAATCTTTGACTGTGCGATCCTAGACCATTTGGGCCACCATGTCCATATCATACTCAATGATCGTGTATTTTGGAGGTGTTCTATATGCCTTCGTCTTCTTGTACGCACCCCTTGTCTGGGTGACTGGTTTCTTAGTCTGGCCCTTCTCTTGTGGAGTAGCACTTGATGTGTTTCCCTGTGCTTCCTCGACCTATTTCTGCTGTACCTGGGGTGCCTGTGTGTTGTTCTCCTTCCTTGTCTGGACTCCTGTCTTGGATTTCCCCCCTTTATTCTATTGTGGCTTGTTATGAACTGTCCTTGGTTTCTTGGGCACTGTCACTTCCTTAGGATGAGTCTGTTCCTGCCCTACCTCCTCAGCATGTGTGTTCTCCTGTCTTACCTCCTCCTCCTCTATTTCTATGGGTATTTCTTGAGTGACCACTGGAATCCTCCATTCATCTTCCCAATCCTTAATGACCATTTGTATGTCCCCCTCCGTGATGCAGTAACACAGTTGTAGCCATTGATTATTGGGGTCCTGCCGTGCCTAGATCCACATCACATGTCTAGTGGCTTTGAATTTGTCTATGCCCTAATAATGTGCAACAACTTCTGGTGTTATCATCCAAGTGTTGGCAATGGTGTCCTATAGGTTGCAGAGATATCCTTCAAATATAGTTGCATTCACTTTCCTATTCTTGGAATCCGAAGTAGCTCCAAGCGATAAGTATCACACTCCATGGCAGGGTTTGGGTCTAGTGAAAAAAAATGAGTACTTCGGCTCCTTCCATCCCATAATGGTTATCAGGAGGAGTAGCCATGAAGAATGAAATTCTATCCCCAGATCCTGTGCATCCTTGTAGTTGTCTAGGAACATATTCAACAGATAAGGGGCCCAACTAAGTGTGGTGCCCTCGACACACTGTGCTGCAGCCATGACAATCCCAACTGAGACTTCCTCCTTGCGAAATTTCTTGAGCAACTTGCATGCCATAATTTTTGTGACCATTCTTGTCGCGATGTCACTAATACACTTGATAATGATTCCACGCGACCCCCTTTCGGTGCAATATTTCTTCTTCATCTCCTCGACCAATGATTTCTCCTTTGTTTTGTCCTTGAGGAACTGTGTAGGATCCATGCCCCATGATGGCAGCCCTATGATGTGTGCAATAAGATCTACATCTATCAATATGAGTTTTTTCTAGCCATAGATATCGGCCATGTGTGACTGCCATCAGCTGCTTGACGCAACTGTTTTCATACTGGCCTCTCCCAAAGTGTGGCAGGTCCAACAGACCTAGAATTCTAGTTTTGGATAGTCCTGCTACCCACTAAACTGGTTGATGAATTGGTTCCCCAAAGGGTCCTATACCCACAGTATGTAGGTAGACTTGCTTAGCAAACTATGGAAACTTATCCATGTCCATTACATCATGGTATGAGTACCTCAATTTCTCTACATAGCCTAACAAATTTGTTGGTACACGTACCCCTTCCGGTATGCGTGACAAAACAATTGCTGTGGTGGGTTTTTTGTGCGGTGACCTAGGTACCATCTTCTTATCCTTTTGCTGTGGTGGTTGACTCGAGGTTCTAGCCTCCATTGTTCTTTCTTTGGCATACTCCTCTGGTTGGGTAGTGACATCTTCCACTACTCCCTCCTATGGTTGTTCTGATGTGGTTGTCTGTGATTCTTTCGGCACGACCATTTCTTCCTAGTTTGGAGCCATCCCATTGATTATCAGGGCTTCTATAGGGTTTTCGAGTTTCACTTGGCTGCCTGCGTCCTCATTTTATCGGCCCCACCCTTCTTTCGACATATTGATGTCCATGCCCGTAGGTGCTGTCTGTTGGGTTTCTTCCTCAATGGGTGTGGGGCTTCCTAGTGTTGTATCCAACGATGTGATTTTGTCCACATTGATGATTTCTGGTGGCTGATATGGTTTCTATTCTCTTCTCTGTGGTTGCGATTGTGCTCTGGTACTACCTTGGGGTCGTCTCGTAGTCTGGCTCAGTTCTCCTTGTTTAGGTGGTGCCATGGCGGTGAAACTTGTCGTTCTCCGAGCTCAGTGGCCTATGCAAGCTCTGCAACCTTCACTCTCCACTTCGTATGCTCTCTCACTCTGTTCCTTTTCCAATTGTGCAATAAAATATTTTCTCCCACATCCTTGCTTTTTATTGGGGTTGTGTGAAGCTTGTCAGGTACGTTACCACGATTATGATTTAATTGAACCGTTGGTTCCTTCGTAATTTCCATTGATTTCCCTCACCGTCGCTAGTTGGCACAATTAATGCGGCGTGCCATCAGTCATTTCGGACATTCAATTCTGCTAGACTCTGTTAATTGGCGCTTCTTTTGTTGTATCTTCCTTTCCCTCTTGTTTTCATTTTGAATTGACCGGTAGATTTTTCTCCATCAGGCTCATATTGTGGAGCATGCATGCTCCTTGTCCTTTTTGTGAATTGTGCCTCTATTGGTACCTTTTGATATCCTATACTATATCTTGTTTTTTTTTTTTTTTTNGTGGTCGAATGTCCTTGTACAACTTCAGTCAAATTCCATTGATTATCCCTCTTTTTTATGCACCTCCTAATTCCTTCAATTGTACAACTCCCCCATCTATGGCAATTTTTACTTCATATGGTCCTAACTAGTGCATTCTGAGTTTTCCAGGATGCTGAATGGATTTACTGTCATACATCAACACTATGTCTCCTGCCTTGAAATTTTTCCTCTTGATATGTCTTTCATGCCAAGATTTGTCCCTTTCTTTCTAAAATTGTTGGTGGAACCCTGCTAGGATCCTATATTCATCCATGATCGTTCGTTGATTCAACCTATCCTGTACTACGCCTTGTTCTGTCATGTTCGTAATCATTGCTACGCGTAGATTGGGTACCAAAAATTCTAATGGCACCACTGCTACTTGTCCGTATACCAATCTGAATGGCGTGTGTCTTGTCAACTTCTTGCATGTGGTCCTGTATGCCCACAATACTACTGGTATTTTTAGGTCCCAATTATCCCTATTAGCATTACAGATCTTCGTCAGTGCATTCTCAAGGATTTTGTTAAAGGATTCTATGATTCCATTTTCTTGTTGATGATATGGTGTACTCTTTTGGTGATGGACTTAAAATTCCTCAGTCATAGCCTTAATAGTGCTGTTACTGAAGTGCGTGCCTTGGTCACTCATCAAAATCCTTGGGCAACCAAATCTAGTGATCACATGTTGAAATATGAAGTGTGCTGCAATCTTTGGCTGTTGCTACTTCGGCCCATATTATCAGGTATTCTGTTGTGGTGATAATGTACCTTTCTCTTGTCCTCTTGGCAGGTGGGTTAATTGGTCCCACAAAATCTATTTCCCATTTGTCGAATACTTGCAAAGTTACCTGTGGTCACAATGGAATCTTGTCCCTTCTATTAGGTTTACTAACCCTCTGACATACATCAAAACTCTGGCAATACTCTTTCAAGTCTCTGTGAATGGTTGGACACCATAGTCCTGTGCACAATACCTTCTACGCGGTATCTTTTCCTGTGTAGTTTCCTCCTGCTATTCATTCATGGGTTTCTACTAAAATCCTTGGTCTTTCATGTTCTAGCACATATCTTCACAAGATTCTATTTGTGCCCATTTTGTATAGGTGTATTGCAATCAATTGATAGTCTGCAACCTAGACTACCAGGTTTTTCTTCTGCGCGGTGTTATATACCTGTGGTATAGTCCCTGTACTCAAGTACTGGATGATTTATGCAAAGTATTCATCGGCGATCTGAACTGAAAATAACTGTGCATGTGGAAATTTGTCCTCTAAATTTGTAGGTTCCTCACCGTTCGTGACCCTTGATAGGTGGTCAGGTCCTGGGTTTAGCTTCCCTGGCTTGACTATTACTTCAAACTCAAATTCTTGAAATAGTAGTAACCATTGAAAGATTCTCCTCCCCAACACTGACTTGTTGACTAGGTACTTAAGTGCTGAATGGTCTGTGAACATATTGAAATGTTTTCCCAGTAAGTAATGTTTGAACTTCTGCAACACATAGACCATAACTAGGCCTTCCCTCTCTGTAGTGTTATAGTTCTGCTTTGATTCTGGCCATTTTTTGCTAGCAAATGCTATAGGATGATCCAATTCTTCTGCTCTCGGCTGTGCCAAAATGTCTCCAAATTCTATGGATGATACATCTACATGTACATGGAATGTCTTCTCCCAGTCGGGGAATGCTAGTATTAGCGCGGTGACCATTTTTTATTTTAGCGTATCGAGGCTGTGTTGACAATCCTCATTCCACTGGAACTTTGTATCTTTCCTTAATAGTTTCTCCATTGGTGTGGTGATCTGTGCGTACCCTTTTATAAATTTTCTGTAGTATCTTGTGTGTCCCAATGTTTCTCTTAGTTGACAAATTGTTTTTGGTGGTGGCAGGTTAACGATTACTGAAATTTTTGCAGGATCTGCTAGTAAACCTTGCTTGCATACTATATGGCCCAATAGTATCCCAAACGGTGTTCTAAAGATGCACTTCTTGATGTTTAATGATATCTGGCACTGCCTACATATTTCTAACATTAGCCACAAGACCTCTACATGGTATTTCAATAGGCTATAGATTGTCTAATCGCCCAAGTATACCTCTAGAAATTGGTGGATAAATTCTTTAAATGCAACTATGACTACTCAATAAAATATTGCTGGTGCATTCTTTATTCCAAACGACATGACTGTGTATTGGTAGGATCCCTATTCCTTCACAAAAGTGGTCTTGTATCTGTCTTCCAACGCTATCTTGATCTGATGGTATCCTGAAAATCTGTCGGTGAATGAATAAACTTCCTGTCCTCCTACGTTCTCCAATATTTCATCCGTGAAGGGTGCAGGGAACAGTTCATGTAGGCATGCATCGTTCAACATCCTCAAGTCGACGCATATTCTTATCCCACCTTGTTTTTTCTCCGGAAATACCATTGAGCTTATCCATTCTAATTCTTCCACGGGTTCTATGATTTCGACTTCGAGCATCCTATCGATCTCAACTTTGGATTTTTTATTATATATCAAATTTAGTCTGTATGGTCACTGTCTAATTGGTCTTGCCTCAAATCTGAGTGGTATCTTCATTTCACCTAGTTCTCCTTTTATTCCCTTCATTTTTGTAAATGTTGTGGGGAACAGTTCGATGTACTCGCACAGTAACTCTGTTATGCTTTCCACTATTTTCTCATCCCAATAGTCTCCAATGTTGGCCATTTTGGGATTCTCAACTGTACCAATGTTGACTTTCTTCACCTTGATCAACGCATCAATTACTTCTGATTCTAGAGGTGGACCTTCCACTTCTCTTTCGCCTTCCACTTCCTCGATACGAATATCATGTGGTTTGTATTCCTCTGGTACTTCTTCCTACACATGGTAGCATGACAACAATTCTTTCACTATTTTTCTATTCCGCTGTTATGAGTTCAACTTCTGGTACCTGAATGAATATCACCCCTTTTATTTGTTTAAGTGATGCATCTATGTTGGGGTTCTCATTCTCGAATGAGAGAGTGGTTGTAAAATTTTGTTGTATTACTATCCAACTCATAGCTCCTTTGCATAGTTCCTGGTCTATATACTAGTTTGTTGGGATGCCCTCTAAGGTATGTATGAAATGATGAGGCCATTCCTCTGGGGGTGTCATTTTCCACAATGCTCTGCACTTCTCCAAGTGTTTTGCTGGTGCCCCCTGTCCATTGTACTTCAGATGCTAGTTGCTTCTCTATTGGGCACTAAACCTTATGCACAATGACAACTTAAATTGTTACCAATGCTTTATTGTTTCTTTGTGTGCGCCCCACCATCTTTCAAGTGTGGCCTTGAGTGCTATATCAAGTGCTGAGAGTCTCTAATTTTCTAACACTTCATCTTCGTAATGTGTCAAGAATGCTTCTAGATCATTTACACCATGGAAACTGGGTGGTTCCCTTATCTCTGTACCTACCCATCTTACTTCACAGTATATTCTTGTGCATCTTCTTGTGGAAACTTCGTGTAGTCTCTGTTGCCAGTTCTCTAAACCTGTATATGAATCTGACACACATCAAGTAATGCTCCACCAACTGAGTATCCCATATGTAGTTGGGTTCACATAATCCTCATCTCACGTAGTTGTCCTGTACAAATGGTTGATTTCCTCCAAGTCTAGGCAAGTAGGCTCTACAAACCTCTCCCCTTCTGATGGGTCTAATGGCACAATGACCCTGTATTCTCCTGACTCAAATGTCATTTTTCGTGTCTTTAAATTGATTATGGCCTAGTTATGAAATTCCTAATCCAATCCTAGTAATGCTGGATATGGTGTTGTGCCATCCACTATCTCTATTACTTCGAAGTCAGCTTTAGTGCACACTCCATCCAGGTCTACTGTCACTCCTTTCAGTCTCCCAATTGGTAGAACTCTATGTTGGTTGGCTAGTTTTAGCTGAACGGGTGAATATCCTAATGTGGGATCTCCCATACATTGCATGTCTTCTTGGGTAATACATTGAATTCGGATCCTAGATCTAATATGATATCTCCCATGTTGAAATCTC
>ML839600.1:28095-42857 GCA_009831015.1 Picea engelmannii | reverse complement strand
CGATTATCCAAATCATGAGATATTCGAGGCACCCGCTGTTCCTCGACTTGGGATGGACAGTTTCACTCGACCTCTTCCAGAAAGGTCTGGGCTTATAGCTGGTCATCTCTATTATCTCATTCCTCTCCCATTTCCACAGGATCGACTCATCAATTACGATAACAATAGCATTAGAAAACCCTTTGCAAGAGCTTCTTCTTATCATAGAATTACAAGCGCCAGTTCCAGGTTACAGCCACCGTCATATGCAGGAACAGCCAGAGATTCAATAAAGCAACCGGAAGAAGTAGATCCTGTGGATAATAAGATTAATAGGGGCGGCGTGAGGGTTGTTTCTTCTTCCTACTCCACTGACGGATCGACCGTACGTGTGAAGCTTCGACTCAGAAAAGAAGAGCTCGCTTCCTTTCTTTCGGCTAATAACGTAGTCATGGAAAATCTAGTGGTGCCTACCATAGTTCAGCAAGCCAGTCGACAGTCGGCCTTGTCGCCATGGAAGCCAGGTCTGGATACTATCGCCGAACCCCACAGCCCGCTTGCAGATTCATAATCATATCTAGAGATCACGATCCTGCGCGCTGAGATAGTCTGCAGTATAATTTGTACCCATATACTGAGCATTGTATTGCTCGAATGCTACAGAGTTTTGTTTGTATTTATTCATCACATGAATATTGTGCGGATGAGGTCCAATGTTTGTAAGTACTAGCACAGCAGTAAAATAGCTGTTGGTGAACGCCGAAAGGTTGAGAAGATGAAATGAATCTTTAAAAAAATATATCAAATTTTATTATCTATTAACAAATAAACTGTTGGGTTGGGCTTCATTTATTTGGTGTTAATATTTTAATTTCTGTTAATCACTTACTTGGCAATCAGTTGGCTATCAAAGTAATTTTTAAATATGATTAGGTAAATGTAAAAAAGTAAACACATAAACTGATGTCTTTATAATAGCTAGGAAGTTAATGATTGAAATCACAGCCATTTATTTTGTGTGACTACTAAAAATATTCCAGCCATATTTAATCCTGTCCATAGAAAACTTATTAAACACTAAACCCCTATTAAATCTGCCCATTGTCAATAGATATACGCTTTTTGACGTAATCAATTGTCACAGGACAATTGGAAACGGTCGCTCCTTGACACATGGCTATGTCAAAAATGTAATATCGTAGAACCCTACCAATACAATTATTATATGTATAAAATCAAATCCAACAAGTCGAAGTTACGTCTGGTGTCCACGTTTTTTCTTGAACTGAAATTTTCGTTTCCAATTTTGTTCGGAGGTGTTATACCATTTGTGCTTTCTTCAAATTGTGCTTTCTTCAAATAAAGATTAGGTTTACAAATTTGCTTGTAAGTATTATCAGCTTATATTTATTGGAAATGGGTATAATTAATGATTTTTTAATTTAAATACTTAATCTTATGGTTAGCAGTAATTAAGACATATTTTTAGTAGTCTTCTCAAATCAATGAATGAGATTTATTGTTCATAACTTTCTTGCATTTATGAATGCATCTTTTACCCTGTTTACTTTTTCACATTTACCAAATCATATTAATAAATTATTGTAATGTCATATGATTGACAAGTTTAAATGATTAACAAAATATGTGTGAAAAATTTATTTCCAATTTTGAATAATTAGCAATAGATTGGAGTATGAATGGCATAATGGCAAGGGTTTGTTTAGGGTGTGAATTATAGAATGTTGGAGGATGAACAGCGTAATGCCATTTAATTTAATGTTATACAAAAGAAATAAATAATTATGAAAGAAGATGTGGTTAAGAAACTGTGACAATCACATTCTCCGAGGGTTTGTTTAGGGTGTGAATTATACAGTGTTGGAGGATGAACATCCTAATGTCATTTAATTTGAAGTTATTTAATATAAAACATCATAAAAGAAATAAATAATTATGAGACAAAATAATTATGAAAGAAGACGTGGTTAATAAACTGGGACCACATTCTCCAAGGGATCATATTTCATTGTAATTACATATTTAACTAACACGATCACAAATAATTGCATTTTTTTTAAACTTAAATAATACAATCTAATTTGTTTAGCATTGTAATTATATATCTAATTAACACATACACAAATAATTGTATATCTAATTAGCAATATAATTGTGGTTAAAAAAATAAACATATTTAATTTACAAACTCTAATTCTAACTTAAACCCCAAATAAAATTTGTAAACGAAATAAGTGTTCATCAACCACATTTATGTGGCTGTGATAATTTATATAGATAGAAAAGAAAATTCATATTAATTGCCTAGTCATAGGATACAAATGTTGAAGAATACAATGATTTTAGGGATTTTTTTAATTTTATTGGGGGTGCATGATAACCTTGACATCGATATGACGTATCATAAGATAGCAGATTTCAGGTGGTGAGTCTATTCTATCTTTAAATGTTTTTCCCTTTATTTGATATCTTAGTCTATTTTATTTTTAAATGTTTTTCTCTTTATTCGATATTTTTTATTGTTAATTTCACTATCATTCACTTAGGTTGTATATAGAAATAACTCAACATGTTAAGTGAGGGAATTGAACTTGGGTAAAGGATAACATTTGAACTTGGGTAAAGGATAACACCCTGTTTAAATGTTTTTCTCTTTATTCGATATTTTTTATTGTTAATTTTACTATCATTCACTTAGGTTATATATAGAAATGTAACTTAACATGTTTCTTGAGGGAATTGAACTTGGGTAAAGGGATAACACCCTGCACTACAATGAAATATTAGTTACATAACAATGCTTTGAATTATCTATTCACTAGAGAACTTTAGGCCACAAAATATTAAAATATACTAAAACAACTCTCTAATAAAAAATGATTCCTCTTGGCATTCACAAACCAGGTTTAATACTCAAGCACATGAGGTTGGTAGGTGTACAGATTTTTTATACATCATGGGAAAACCCATCATAACTCACTTGTCAACCACCCATGAGGACAACCATAATGACTGCTATCTAGGCTGACTCATCACCCTTATTCAAGAAAAACTACTCCACATGGAATAACCCATTAGTATCTCCTAAAGGGGAAAATTTTCATTAGGACTAGATGTCTCTAAGTCTTGGGCTAGCCTGTTTCATTAAGTGGAACTCTTAGTTAACATAAACAATTTTAGATCATACTCAAAAAAGAAAGACTTGTTTATAACTTTTAAAAAAAAATGTCTAAAAATTTAATTTGATTTTTTTATTTGATATATCTGTTATTATTTTTTTATTATCAAAATTATAATTTTATGATAAAATTGTAATTTTAAAATTAGTAAAATTGCATTTTTATGTAATAATGAATTTAACATTTTTATTACCATTACATTAAATTGTATAATGTTTCAAATTTCAAATCAAAATATTTTCCTTTTCGTTTATTTTGATTGACCACAAAAAATCAATTCATGTCAAATATCTGAAATCGGCAACCACCCAAATTTGTTGGTGGATGAAGCACATGTTATAAACTTTATTTGAGAAAAGGATGTTTATGAATTATTTTAAATAATAATATTGTATAACACCTACTTGTTAAGGTTCCTTATAGCAGCCACGGTATTCTAGTCAAAACGGGCTTGACCTCACCTAATGTCCTCCTTGAGAACTTTTTAATTTGCAATCAACATTTTCGCAGATTTTCTTGTAAAGATTTTTTATGTTTCGAGACAACGTAATGTGTTGAAATAGGTAACTTTTTGTTTTATCTTGTCATTTCATGGTTGGTGGGAGTGAGTTCATGAAATACAAATCGTCTCACGGGTGTCCTTAGGTAATAAAAAAATAGATCATGATTAGGGAGTTTGATCAAGTACATATTGCTTTTGGAATATCGTTAGGTAGTAATAACTATAAAAATATAGGTTAATTTTTAATTGAAAGATATGTAATAGAGGTTAATTTTCTATTATCGAGGTAACATTTTAAATGGTTTAATTTCTTGTGGTTAGATTATTTGATAAAATGATTATGATATTATTTGTATGTTAATTTTCTTATTATTTTTGAAGTAAAAAAAATTCAGTCTAAAAATCATAAGTTTTAGTGTTCCAGGTTTTATAGCACAGGACTTGTTAGAACCAATGTCATTTTTTATGGAACCTTCATGAGGACCAATAGTTGTAGCTCCAGAACTAGCAGTTGTAGTCCTGGGATGAGCAATGGTTGGTTGGAAGATGTCTTTGTGTTTGCGAGCCAACCAAGTGATGACGTTGGACATGTATTCCATCTCTATCTCCAACATCTCCATTCAACCTTTGAGTTGACAAAAATCTTCATCTTTTCGTAGCATGTTGAGAGCTATCATAGTCTTGACATGCTAGTAGAGTTCAAGGGTATGAAAGAACTTAGAGTTTCGATTCCTGATGCATCCTAGATCTGGTATCTCCCTTCCCACTTGTAAGTCAACCTCCGAGTCTTCTTTAAATTCACAAACAACGCGAACCTCATCTTCTAGGGCCGACATGGCCACTTTGTTGTCCTCGGGAAAATAGGTTTCATAGTAATCGGTAGCGTCTATTGTTGCATGAGATAGCCCTACCCTAGAAGTTTCAGCATTCAAATGGAAAGGCTTATGGTTAGGAGGATCCATAATGAAGGACAGAGCAGAGGGAGTTACAGGCTCGTAGGCAGAGGGAATATGAACAAGGGAAAACGTAAGAAGAAAGGCCAGAATAATATGATATCTACAATTGAAGATCAAAGGCTCATGTATGTTCCTAATAAACTTACCAAGAGTCATGTCACCCTCAAGGCAGATTTTGATGGGTCCTCTCATGGATATGAGTTCCTCAAGGCACATACAATCAATCATGATGGTACTTGGCATGACATTTTGCATTGGAGCATTCATCAAAATTATTATTAGATTAATGTTAACCCTATTGAGATAGAGAGTGATCTCATTCTTCCTCACATGAAGAGTCTGGAATTTCATGGGAATTCCATAATGGTGTTAGGTACTGTCAAGTATGGAACCTGTTGAGGCCGACCGAAGGGAAAGGTTGGGGATAATGGTGGAGATGATCTTTCAATGGCTAGGATGCGGTGGGTGGACTTCCCGTACACTCGAACCATGCGCCACACGATCCCCGCTGACATTTAATCTTGCATGGTAGTAGATTCTCTCTTCGGGAAAAAAAATTAATTTAAATAATTGTATAGATGTACATACCTTATTGTTATCAGACTAATCAGTAGGTGCGGACACTAACAGATCTCCCTAGATCTACCTGGATCTAGAACAAAACAAGACAGGACATGACTCTTTCCCTAAGTTTTGACCATTGAATTAGCTAGTAGGAAGGAACAAGCAACATACCTTAGTATCGCTTCCTAAGGTCTCTGTTGCTCCCGCTTCGCTCCGGTGCTCTCGTAAGGTCAAGACCAAGACAACACAAACCAACCAAAGTGAAGATAGCAAAATATATTCAATTGTCAACTTATGTGTATGATCAAGGAATTACACAATAAAGTGAGAATAGCTTTATGGGAAAGAGACATGCCACTGTATCATATTAATTGAAAGTAAAGATTACAACCTAATAGCCTTGATGTCGCAAACTTCCTTTTGATGGGTCTTGGCTCCAACACACACACTTGCTCAATCCTTGCATGAAGAAGATCAAATCCTCTTGATAGACTAACTAGAGTCTCCAAGCTCTTGTTCAAGCTAGGTCCTTCACACAATTCTTTCACCAATTCTCCAATGAATCTTGCTTAACCTTTTCCATGAGAATTCCCTCAATATATAGGAGAGAATGAGATGGTTACTTGGATAAGAATGAGCCCACAATATTAGGGAATCCAGTACAAGGATAACCATTCGAATGCCAACCCATTCTTCTAGAAGATTCCCTTCTAGAACCTTCGAGAATCCACCTTTTTCCAAGCTTTAGAGAAGGTTCACACCCTAACTATGTTGCACAGTGTGAGAAGTTCACACCCTGGCTTAAGGCAGCCCGCGAGAATGGGTCATT
Organism: Picea engelmannii; assembly: GCA_009831015.1. Classification (NCBI taxonomy): domain Eukaryota; kingdom Viridiplantae; phylum Streptophyta; class Pinopsida; order Pinales; family Pinaceae; genus Picea; species Picea engelmannii. Next base: position 36,827 of record ML839600.1, on the reverse strand, counting down.
CTCGCACCTTGGTATACTAGAAACCTGCAAACTCTCTTCAAAAGTGAGTTTTCTGGGAAGAGATGAATGTAGCTTTTCTCAGGAGAAAGTTCTTATGAGGAGCCCGAGTTCACCATCATTAATACACCATCATGATGACCAAAATCATGGGTAATAGAATGCCCCCCAAAGTATGAGGCCGGAACCAGTGACAGTCGAAAGACTTTGTAAGTTGCATGTGTGTGTTGGAAACCAAGAGTGCACCTAATCGGAAACCTGTGAACAATGAAGCATCTACAGAATATCATATATACCAATTCTAAAGTAGGCATTCCCATACTCAGATCACAAAAAGATGACAATTGTAGACATGGGTCATGGCCACCAATCATACACTATGGATCCATGCCGTCAAAATATAGCATAGCCACCAGGAATACACTATGGATCTATGCAAGAAATTTCAAATTAAGATGACATAGCCATGAGACATACACAGTGGATCTATGTGTCGCAGATTATACATACTCCATCACAACCTGGACAAAGAGATGATATCCAGGGTCTTCAATCACGTCACCCAAAGTACGAATCTAACCATGTGATTACATGTGTTGAAGTCGAACATGGTAGAAACCACTTGATTACCGATCATTGATGAAACTGTTAACAAGTGCGAGAGAAATCACCATTGATGTCAATGACTCCCAAGGTACTCTAGTACAATCCATCAAATGTGAATGAGTGGGTTGAAGTCGAACATCCGATGGAATCTTTCAATCAAGGGTCAATGATGTAAACCCACTGTCGAAAGCGAGGAAACCTGCCATTGAGGCATTCAAGCTCCAAGGTACCAAATAATTTCTAAGTCTTGATTCCGGATAATGAGCTGAAGTCGAAGGAACAAAACTCATCACAGGAGGGCCTTGATGTATCCCCCATCAATGACACGAAATGAGTAACAGATTTTGAAGGTGAAACAGAGTATGATGTAAGTTGGACTGGACACAGGGAAGTCCGACACGGAGAGAATGGACAACTGTAGATGGCCAACTCAATCGAGTTTTCGGATGGACTTCTCTTGAACATATGAACGACAAGACCAATGATTTGGCAGCATTGACTCAAAGACGACACAGGAAATGACCTTGTAGTAAATCGAATGAGAGACAAATGGATTTCCCAAATCGGCTTCAAATATAATGAATAGGGGGTGTCATGTTCAAGAGCGACACTTACTGCCAATCAATACAAAGATGATAACATATCCCTTTCCCAAATTTCCCCCCACCATTTCTAGCGAGTACCTCTTTATTTTTACGCAAGCTTGAGGAGGATAACATATGCTTGTTGATATAATCTTATCCTTCAGATAAGCCCTTCAGAGTATGTTTAACGAACCCTAAGAAGGAGTGGTTCGTTCCCATTATGGGTCTGTCAATGTTTGTTTAATGAGTCCAGAGATAGAAAACTCGAAGGTTTTTCATGATTATAGAGTCTAGAAAAACATTTAAAAGAGAACACTCTTCGTTCATTTTTCGTAAAATAGTCCGATAAGACCGAAAAAGAGATAAATTATCGCTCACCAGACGCTTTCTTCAGACACTTTATTGAGCGTGAAAATAGCAAGGTCACTCGACTATATTTTCATTTTTAGAGAGTGAAAAGAGCTTAAAGAGGACTCTAGGGGGGTTCCTTTTTTGTATAACCTTGTTGAGCCCGAAAAAGTGATAAAAGTATATTCAAATCTCATTCTCATGTATTTTAGAGCGTGAGAACAGACAAATACCATGCTCGAGGTTTTATACAAAAACCATAAAAAACAATCAAAACATGCGATGGAAAGCGAAAAATTATGTCCACATCCTTGTAAATGAACATCGAAGTCATTACACCTGCAAAAGTTACACTCAAAAGGACATTAGGGTTTAGGATTTAATCAATAAATAATTATTAAAAAACCAAATAACATGGTAAAATTAAATAAAAAGGAGTAAAACTCTTTTTACCATATCATTTTCACTTTTCCACTATTTGAGCCCAAAAACCCCTCTTTTACCCTCAAAATTTGGCGTCAGATTGCGGGAGTTACGAGCATCCATTCGTTGATCCATCAGCGACAGTGAGGTAGGCTCTTTGTCCTCTACTCTTTCATGGTTTAATTTTGCATTTTCATTGGTTAAAAAATAATTTTTGAGTTGGTTTTATGAGCCCTACTTGCGCTCAGCCATTCTCGCAGGTGGGCTACATGGGACCTGCGAGAATGGGTCATTCTCACAAGTGAGCCCACAACAACCTGTGAGGTTCTCACACTGTTCCTAAAGGGCACCTGCGAGAACCGCAAAGCACAAAAGTTTTTTAAAAATTTACTCAATGAAAGAGAACCAATTCATGAATAGAGTTACTAATCCTCTTTTTGTGCTTCTTATGCAGGTAATTGGCCATCAAAATTGTTCTTGAATGGCGCAAAAGGGAGCATGAATAAGACAATGCTATTGCCGAAAATCATCCACCCACTATTGTTGCATTGAGATATTGTGGTCTTCTGAAGTACTTTTGTATCTTGGGCATGAGGGCCCAAGTCAGGCTATTAGAGTACCTTGTGCATATGTGGGATTCCGATCAGCAGGTATTTCATATGGGGGTCCACACACTGTCCTTAGATATTGAGGACATTTAATTTTTGACTGGACTGTCACGACGTGGGTACCACATGATCCTGACTGGTAGCAAAGGTGGTGGGTTTCCCATGAGTGAGTACTGTCGCTTACACTATGTTCCCGAGGCAGAGAGGAAGAAAGGAAAAGTAGCTATTTGGGGGGTACAGGATTTGACCCTCCATACTGTATTGTTCACCATAGCTCGGATGGTTGGGAGTTCCGCTCCTCACATGGCGCTACATAGTTACTTCCAGTATGCCATAAAGTGTACCGAACCTCGGGTTTTTAACTGAGCAGATGCAGTGCTTTGTAGCATAAAAAGGAAGTTGACCAAATGCAGACGAGGCGACCTGAAGAAATTCGGGTACGGATCTTTGTTAGTGTCCTTATTTTTCGAGAGGGTTCCATTACTGAGGCTGCAGGTTGAGTGGAATTTACTGTCTCCTAGGGATCCAAGAATGTTGAGATGGTATCGTCTCATGGCCCGACACGCAGCTGGACCAATCATCAAGTATGATGATACCTTCTTCAATTGGTTGCAACCACAGATGTTGATGGTTGACGATTATGCTTATGCCAGGTTGGATTTTCGAGGAGATCTGGATTTAGTCCTGTCGGAGGATGCTCAGTGGGGGGAACTTGGTAAAAAGTACACAATTTTTTCCTTTTTAAATGTTTTTGTGAATTTTATCATATTCAAATGTTTGTATATGTTCGTCCAAAGACTAAATACGAAATCATTGTTGATGACACAGATGTTGGACCTTACCGACCTCCTGGTACTTCTCCCATTCAGCAGCAAGGAGAGGTAGCGCCAGCACCACAATACACCGAGGATTATCAAGTAGTGGAACAAAACCTAGAGGGCTTGACCGCAGATATTCCAGACATGCCTCTTGGAGAGGTTCCACGACGCGATCAACGTCATACAGTAGGAGTGTCAGAGTCCATGAGTTGACTGCTCCGTAGGGTTGCCCAAGCAGTCGTGTGTTACCGTGAATGTCATCCATGACGTCACCTTGTAGAAGTTATGAGCTTCAGATTTTGACATTTTGGTCTTCGGACAAAACGTTTTTGTAAAAAACTCTTTTGATCGTTATATATACAGACGACTTCTACCGGTTTATCATGTGTTATGAAAATTGATTTGATTGATTTATAAATGATACAAATGTTTGTCTAATACATAGTTAGCCAATGCATCAGTTAATGTATTTATACATCTAGGAATATGTTGATATGCAATGTAATCAAAATAACATTACAAGAGGCGAATTCGCAAATACACCCGTAACAAAGTAGGACTTCGAATAGTATAAACATTACTTAATTATAGTACTACAAGATGTGAATCGAGTCGCACAACCAAATGACGAATTCCAAGCGAGATAGCATCAACCAATAATTCGATATCAACGCTATACTCTGCAATATTGTTGGTCGCCTAGCCAAGACACACACCTCATAAGGATACAAGTTCGTTTGTAGGGGCGTAAATTGCCCATGTAGCGGAAGCAAGGTTCTGATTATTATGGCTAGCGTCATCAGCGAAGCCAATATAGGGTAGCAAAGACTCTGACATCTAGAAATCAAACACAACGTCACATAAGGGCAGAGACCAGATAACGACAAAAGCAAGCTATAGTAACACACAAGAAGTATGATACAATAAAAATACAAGTACTCATGCATAGATGATTTTATGCATAGTACTTCTTCAAGTACAACCCATTCCTGGGTTCACTCAAAGGGATATCATCGTAATCTACTAACCCATAAGCTCCTTTTTCTAAAACTCGTCGAACGATATAAGGACCTCGCCACATGGCTTCAAATTTTTCAGCTCCTAGCATATCTTGATCTTGATCATAGAGGAGAACGAGATCTCCTTAAGAGAAAACGTGAGGCTTGACATGTTTGTTGTATTGGGCCTTGACACGTTTCTTCTGAGCTTCTATAACTAGGGTAGCATCGCGTCGAGTTTCGTCTAATTGCATAAGATACAATAGATGTTCTTCCTCGGCAGAAGTGTTTAGTAGGAGTTCAACAGCTAGTTTTAAAGAGGATATCTCGCATTCAATCGGGAGAATAGCTTCAAAACCATAGACTAATCGAAAAGGTGTAAACCCAGTAGCAAACTTGACGGATGTCCAGTAAGCCCACAATGCCGAAAACAACATTGTGTGCCAACTTGTTTTGTGAATCCCTATCATTCGTCGGAGCATAGTTATGAGAACTTTGTTAATTGCTTCGACCTGGCCGTTGGCTTGTGGGTAATAGGACGTTGAGTTATCATGGCGAAGACCCAACTTTTCAGTAAGTTCGGACATCATGAAGTTTCTGAAGTGGTTACCGTGATCAGTGACGATATCTTGGGGGACACCAAAATGAGCTATGACGTGATTAAAAATGAATAATGTTGCGGTCTTTCTAGTGTTGTCAAATGTCGGCATCGCCTCGGCCCATTTCGTAAAATAATCAACGGCTACAATAATGTATCCATGCCCCCCAGCCGAGTGAGGGTGACATGTCATGAAATCGATGCCCCATTTCACGAAGGGGCCAACGGATACCACAGGGAGAAGAGGAGCAGGATGTGACCGTATCTTGTTATTATAGGTCTGGCAAGAATGGAATTTTTGAACATCGATTATACAGTCATTAAATAAAGAAGGCCAAAAATACCCTGCTCGTAAGATCTTCTGGGCAGTAGCATACCCAGTCATATGACCACCACAGGCTCGAGAATGGCAGTCATTCAGAGCTTTCTCGGCTTTGTCAAACGTTAGGCAACGTCGAAAAACAGATTCAATCCCCCGACGATAAGGAGTATCTCTGAGGATAATGTATTGACGGGCTTGATAGAATATGCGACGTCAGTCAGTACTAGACAAAGATGGCTGGAAATTATGGGTTTGGAGATATAAAATGATATCACCATACCAAAGATCATCAGTGTTGATAAGGAAAAGAGATTCATCAGGTAATGAATCAGCTGCGGGGAAAATCGCATATCAACTCAGCAAACACTAAGGACTTCTTAGACTTGGTGCGTTCAAATTCCAAGTCAAACTCCTGGAGTATCACAATCCATTTGGAGTACTTTCCCTCGAGTAATTGACGTGTAAGAATGTGTTGCATAGGGTTGCAGTGAGAAATCACTGCAGTCTTGCGCGAGAGGATATAGTGTCGGAAGCGTTGGATGGCTTGGACGGTAGCCAAGGCCAATTTTTTGACATGTAAATACTTGATTTCAGTAGGCATTAGACTTCGACTCAAGTAGTAGATAACATGTTCGTCGTTAGCATCATCCTCTTGGACGAGAACCATACCAATGGTGCAATCTGAGGCAACAAGGTAGAGGAAATAATTGCGACTGTAATCAGGGGGAAAGAGAAGCAGAGCATGCGTTGGGGACAATTTCAAAGCTTCAAAAGCATTGTTGGCGATGGTATCCCAGACAAACTTTGAACCCTTTTTGAGGAGCCGCATAAATCCACGAGTTATCTCAACATAATTTGGGATAAAACGACGAAGAAAGTTTTCTTTCCCCTGCAATCTTTGTAACTGACGAAGAGTAAAAGGAGGAGGGAGATTAAGGATCGCCTCAACCTTTAAAGGATCCACCCGGATCCCTTGACGCAAAACGATAAAACCTAGAAGACGGATGGATGCCACGCAAAAAACGCACTTATGAGGATTCAAACGTATACGGTAGAACCGACAGCGAACGAAAATGGCTCGGAGGTGGGTTGGGTGATCGACTCGGCGCATTGAATGAGTGGGTAAATCATCCAAATATGGTTGAACGATGTGCTTGATATCATGGAAAGCATAAGACATAGTGAGTTGAAAAGTCGTGCCAACGTTCTTGAGACCGAAAGGAAGTTTCCGATAGGCAATAGTACCCCAAGGACAAATAAAAGCAGTCTTATGTTGATCCTCGGGAACAATGTTGATTTGATTATACCCGGAGAAACCATCCATGAGAGAGAAGATTTCACTTCCGCAACAATCATCGACAATCTGATCGACGAAGGGGGTAGGAAAGTTTTCTTTGGGACAAGCTTTGTTGACATCCCTATAATCAACGCATACACGAATGGTGCCTTGTTTCTTGTCAATCGGACAAGATTGGAAACCTAGTCTGTGAGAGCCACCGGATAGATAAAGCCCGACTTTCAAAAGTTTCTCGACTTCAAGCTTGAGAACAACCGCTTTATGTGGGTGAACTGGACGAAGGTGTTGTCGGACGGGTTTAGCATCGGGGCATGTCTTGATCTCATGTATCACAATCTCAGGGTCGATACCTGACATTTCTTCGTAGCTCCGGGCGAAGATGTCACGAAACTCTTTGAAAAGGGATGTGTAGGTGACGATTTCGTCAGAAGAACACTAAGCTCTGATATGGACATTTTCGGCGATTCCAGGTTTGACGGATATGTAGAGGGGAATCGTGGGCGAGATATTGCTTAAGTTCCCTTCAGAAAACACATAGTGTGCGGACTCGAGAACGGTTGAGATGACAACAACGGTCGACGGGGCCAAAATCCGTTGGTAGTTCTCAATGGTATGTTTCTCCAGAAAGAGGATGGAATGATGATGCCCATTGTCCCAAGGGGTGTCCTCCATAACAGACATGATCATCTCATCGGTGGGAAAAATGACACGAAAAGGATCGGGAGACAACTCACCAAGAGAGGGGGTAGAAGGAGTTGTCGATTGAATGGCCTGATAGGCAGATTCAACCAGACTTAACGGTATTGCGTCGTCGAAACGAAGATGATCTCCAGGGTCAGGTACTATCCAGGGGTCGTGAGACGCAGGAATTTCATGAGGCGAGGTGGAGATCATGTTGATGGAAGCAACAGACAAGTGTGGAACATCGGGCGGTGGAATGGGGAAAGTACCCATTAGCGAAGAGTCTTTTAGAAGGCCTACACCAACGTTCTCATAACCCGGTGGGGTTTTAGTGATGAATGGTACGTTGCCAATATAGGTATCTGAATTAAAGAAGGCTAGTTGATCGATGGTAATGACCTTACCTTGATGTGGGAAACGTACCACACGGAAAAGGGTCGATACAACTGCGTGCATGGAATCGATCCAGTTGCGGCCAAGCAGAAGATTGTAATCAAGGGGAGCGTCAAATACTTCCACTTCGACTTGGACCATTTTTCCTTATAACGTGATGGGAAACGAAGGAATAACACCGTAGGGCTTAAAACCAGAGCCATTGAAGGCTTTAAGAGTGTTCTGGGATTCATTCAAAGAAGGAGAGACAATGGCTTTCTAGCAAGCAAGAGACATGACACACGTTAAGCCATGTCTGAGGGTAAGAAATCTGTTTTTAAAGTGTCACTGTTCAGACTTTCTTTTGCCTCGATTACTGGTAAAGGTGAAAAATAAATTTTCCCTTTCATATATAATGCTACAATTTCTCAGATCTCGCTCTGATACCACTTAATGCATCTGGTGTTAGTGAAATGCAATTGACAGAGTTAATCTTAGTTGTCTGTCGCTATAATTGGTAGTTTGACTCTTTGACAGGAATATTGCCGAATCTGGCGAATTAGGCACCTTTTGGCATATCCGTTCTATTTGACAGAACTATTGCTGAATCTGGCGAATTAGCACCTTTTGTTTTTATTAGCACCCAACGGAAATGTTTTTACACATAGTGTTAAACTCCTTATAACCACGCGATATGACCATAACCCCCAACGGAAATCAATTCAACACTATTCTTTGTACTTACCTCAAATTTCTGTTCCCACACACTGATGGACGTGTGGACTCAACGGAAATCCCCAAAACGCATTGAAAATCAAGCTATCCACCTTCCGCTATGATCTGGGTCGTTTGTTCTTTGTTTCTGGACGCCGTTCAGATCTTTAATCATCCATCTATTGGACAGTTGAAACCACCGATCCTTAATCTCCTTGAATTTTGTTCTGCCTTCTACCACGAACCCCAATACGTACAGAATGAAATTGCCAATTCGTTTTCAGTATTGATTCAATTCTAAGTGTCTTTAAACAATATTGACAGGTCGTTTATATATTCCAACAATTTATACACAGATGAAATATG
>ML839600.1:0-23215 GCA_009831015.1 Picea engelmannii | reverse complement strand
AAATATGGTTTCACATGCATGAGAATGTTGCCAGAATGGACAGGAACTTTTATTGATGAATTTGCTTTCTCTCCTCTGCAACTATTCCGTCCCTCTCATCTCTCTCCTTTACAAAATCGACTTAGTTTGCTAAATACAATTCAACTCAGGTTTTTTTCGGATCCACAAAGTCTGGATCGAATCCACCCAGATCCTACAATCTCTGCTTGTAATCCTAACTTCTCCTACATCTATTACATTGTTAGGATTCGAGATCCTTTGACAATTTATTGAATTTGAACTGAATACAACAAGTAAATTAAAGAGCACCCACTCTCTTTAATAAAATTTGCCTTTGAATTTCAACATCCATAGATCCTCTAGTGCTGTGAGCTTATGCTCCTGCATCAAGAACCTTCCATATACTTTGGAGATAAACCCTGCATTCTACGTGAACGACGTGGAGGAGCTATTATAAACTTCACGAAGAAAATATTAGGGTCAACTTTGGTAACAGACAACACATGCTAGTAAACAAAATCTAGGAAGAAACACCAAGCAAACAAGACCTTCTAATTATGAAGCCACTAGTTGGTGATGAAATCCAACGTCGCAACAACGAGATGAGAAGGGGTTGGGCTAGGGTGGAAAAGTTACGCTGATGACCTGCTTAATGGACTTACACTCTGGTGCAAGCTCCCACACATAATCGTGGGTATACCCTCCAAGGAGCCCGAGTGATTTTGGTCAACGTCAATTCTAGGTACCGTGAAAATGATTTTGAAAGAAAAACTTTGTTAACTTTTCAAAAAGGAACCACACCATGATAGTGGGAGTACAGAAAATCAAAAACCAATGAACAAGCAATGATAAAAACCCAAGCCACTCTTTCAATGAATACAAAAATAAGAAGAAACCAATCTAGTCTTTTCAGTTGCATAAGAAAAATGATCTTTCAAACAATAAGAAAATGATAAAGACCAAGAAACTTAACTTTCAACCGATCACCGGTCCTTAACCAAACAAGCACACTCAGATTCTGAAATCAGAGAGTATAGCTTTGCCAAGAAAAGTCAAGAAATGAAAGTCAAGAAAAAGTGACAAGAAGAGCCTTTGAAATCGTAAGATTGTTCATGCACAAGAAACGAAGACAATAAAAACATCAATCAATGATCCAAGAAACTCTTTTTAGGCACCTACACTGATCTGGGCAGTTGAAGATGAAAAAACTCAAATCCAAAATTTTGAAAAAATAGGTTCGCAGGCTGAGAGTGTTACACAGTGCGAGAATAGGTGATTCTCGCAGGCAAGCTTTCAGCAGAGTGCGAGAACCTCACACTTAAGCTAAAGACAGGGTGCAAACTCAGTATGTTCTCGCAGGCTACTATGGAGTGCAGTGTGAGAACCTCTGAAACCAAGCAATTTTTTGGAAAAAGACACAAAATTTGAAGAGGCCTCTGGACCAAGAGGGTCTATCAGGGTATCTTGAAGGCTCATAGATTGATATGAATGGAGAAAGGTAAGACAAGAGCAAATGTCCAAGGAAAAATACCAAAAACCACAAGAAAACGGGTTATAATCCCCAGTGGAGTTGCCAATTTTCTTATCGGACTAATCAATAGGTGCAGACACTAATAGATCTCCCTAGATCCACCTAGATCTACAACAAAACAGGACAGGACATGACTCTTTCCCTAGATGGCAACACAATTTTCGTAGATGTGGCAAGGTCTGTACAACTGACGTGGCATGTTGAATGGGCGTATAGACTGATGACATGGAAGGTACAGGTGGACCAATAGGAAAGTGACACATGTCACCACTGCAAGGTTGACACATGGCATGTTCGTACAGTGAAACGTGGCAGATAGTGAATGTGAAAGGATTTGTCGATAGGGAAGACACCTGGACCAGTTAGCATTGAATGCGTAACAGATATCGTGGGCAAATAGGGTAGTGCCACATGGTCTAGACTTGGGCTGCCATGTGGCACCCAGTGGTTGGTCATTCGGTTTATGGAAAAATTGTTGGAGCGGTCCAGATTTGAACTCGAGACCTCTGACGGGAGGCTAATGCTTTCAGGACAGGTCGGATGCCAATGCGCCACCATGAGAATTTTTATAAAAAGTCCACTATATTATATTTGAAGTGGAGTTAGTGTGTTGGCAGAGGGGGAAAGGGCTAGGGCAAGGCCCCAACCCACGGATTTGTGTAACCCCATTCGCCCACACTCCAACAAATAGGCATGGAAACTATCCAGTCCGGGGATAAGCCACGGGCATGGGGGACATGGGCTACAGTTCCCGATTCCATGCCATATGATCCAGAGTTTTGTTGTTTGGGAGTGGGCGTTATGGCTATGAGTTAGTGTTGGCACAGAGGCAGACCTAGGGTTTAATGCTTCAACAACGCACCAACAAAACTTTAACTACCTGCGCTTTCGGAAACACCTGCAAAGCAGATGAAGTCTCACCCGAGGTAGAGTCAAGGGGGGTTGTAGGACTCAGGTGTCTACAACCTAGTTGGGACACAGATCTGTGATTACAACACTTAATAGAGCACTTATCTAACCAATATGCATTAGTTATTAACTCCCATTCACATCGCAGACTAAACCCTAAATACAGAACAACGCAGTAATGAGCATATTACACACTTCAAATCATTTGGCACATAGCATTAACTCATATCTAGCATTCATTTACCATATTAAGCATCCATACATCTATCTAACATATATAAAGATCAGTGCACTAAGAAAATAAACACATAAACAACATAAATAACATTGCACAAAGCACATCAACACAGGATCTACGTGGTTCACCCTAGTGTGGGGCTACGTCCACCAACTTCTTCTTCTTCTTTATTAGTCTTCTTCAATATTTGACAGCCATCTGCTACTGTACACAGAGCTACAAAATCCAATTCCACAAAGGACATGAGATCTGCGCACAGCCCACCAGATCCTCTTTCCCAGAATTAGGTCAAGGCACAGATCCAACTCCTTATTAGCACAAAGCCTCTTACAATCACTTGCACTTAGCTAACACTTTACATATTCTTGCACAAATCCAAATTGGACCAACTTTGATGGACTTCTCTCTAAGTCCTATCTACTTATTTATACATTACAAAAATGCCTAAACATGGGTAAACCCATGGGCCAACATCCCATACCCGTTACATAAACCCCAAAATCCAAAAAATCCCACAAAACAAGAAAGATCCTACGATCTCCGCTTTGCTTGGGAACTCCATCTTCGACCAGCCTGTCGAAGTCCCAAAAATGGTCAAACACAACCAATGTTCTCTCAAAACTTGGTCGAGGGCCAACAGGCCCCCAACACTCACCTATGATTCGTCCCACGTCACTCTAATCTGGGAAACACTGCTTCAAAGGCCTCGAGCTTAGCTCGATCTTCCTTGACATGTTACTTTGCTAGAGCCTCCTACTCTATGAACTCCTAAATTACTTTCTCGGTGACATGCCCCTCCAGGCATTGTTCCACTATTGCGACCACATGTTCCAGCTGTGAGCCTTGCCCTTCGATCTCTTCAAAAAGCGTACAGGCTTCGTCCTGCATGGGCTGTACTCTCTGTGTAACCTCCATAACTCTTCTCTTGATGGCAATGACCTGTTGTTGGACTGTGCATTGTTCCTATGACCTCTTCATCTTCTCAACTGCAGTAAGAAGAAGGACCACCAGGAGAGTTGGATGGGGTTTGTGTAGGAGTGGGAATGGAAGCATTCAATGCATAATATCCGGGCGGTAGTGTCGGAGTGACGTTGGGCGTTCGCGGTGTGTTGATAGGAGCAAGACTAACCGCAGTAAACCCGGTTGGAACACTCGTAGTATCTGTGGGATGGTCCATTTCGGCAGGGACGATAAAGTGATAGGTGGTAGTAAACAGTACTGTCTCTGGACTATGGATTTTGGAAATCACAGGTGGGTTGATTTCGGAAATCATATGTGAGCCGAGACCAAAAAGGTATCGTCGAAAAACACCTGTAGACCAAAAAAGATCTTGGCCTTCTATGCCTGGAAAGGGTCCAACTGGTGATCCAGAAGACGTAACAACTAAGTCTCCGGAAGAATTCAGTCGCATAAATGGTCGCTCAGAATCATGGTGAAGTCGAAAGTCCTCTCGAGTATTTGTAATTTGAAAATGTTCTAGAGAGTCAGTTCGTTCCACTTGTGGCGTGGTGACGACTGTGACTTCACTTTGTCGAGGAGAGCCCTCAGGTGTACTTGTAGGCAAGGGTTGAGAACCTTCTAGATGCTTTGGAGATAAACCCTGCATTCTACGTGAACGACGTGGAGGAGCTATTATAACCGAGTGACAAACTTCACGAAGAAAATCTTAGGGTCAACTTTTGTAACAGACAACACGTGCTAGTAAACAAAATCTAGGAAGCAACACCAAGCAAACAAGACCTTCTAATTCTGAAGCCACTAGTTGGTGATGAAATCCAACGTCACAACAACGAGACGAGAAGGGGTTGGGCTAGGGTGGAAAAGTTACGCTGATGACCTGCTTAATGGACTGACACTCTCGTGCAAGCTCCCACACATAATCGTGGGTATACCCTCCAAGGAGCCCGAGTGATGTTGGTCAACGTCAATTCTAGGTACCATGAAAATTCTTTTGAAAGAAAAACTTTGTTCACTTTTCAAAAAGGACCCACACCATGATAGTGAGAGTATAGAAAATCAAAAACCAATGAACAAGCAATGATAAAAACCCAAACCACTCTTTCAATGAAAACAAAAATAAGAAGAAACCAATCTAGTCTTTTCAGTTACATAAGAAAAATGATCTTTCAAAAAATAAGCAAATGATAAAGACCAAGAAACTTAACTTTCAACCGATCACCGGTCCTTAACCAAACAACCACACTCAGATTCTGAAATTAGAGAGTATAGCTTTGCCAAGAAAAGTCAAGAAATGAATGTCAAGAAAAAGTGACAAGAAGAGCCTTTGAAATTGTAAGACTGTTCATGCACAAGAAACGAATACAAGAAAAACATCAATCAATGGTCCAAGAAACTCTTTTTAGGCACCTACACTGATCTGGGCAGTTGAAGATGCAAAAACTCAAATCCAAAATTTTGAAAAAATAGGTTTGCAGGCTGAGAGTGTTACACAGTGCGAGAATAGGTGATTCTCGTAGGCAATCTTTGAGCAGAGTGCAAGAACCTCGCACTGAAGCTAAAGACAGGGTGCGAACTCAGTATGTTCTCGCAGGCTACTATGGAGTGCAGTGCGAGAACCTCTGAAACCAAGCAAATTTTTGGAAAAAGACACAAAATTTGAAGAGGCCTCTGGACCCAAAGAGTCTATCAGGGTATCCTGAAGACTCAGAGATTGATATGAATGGAGAAAGGTAAGACAAGAGAAAATGGCCAAGGAAAAATACCAAAAACCACAAGAAAATGGGTTATAATCCCCGGTGGAGTCGCCAATTTTGTTATCGGACTAATCGGTAGGTGCGGACACTAACAGATCTCCCTAGATCCACCTGGATCTAGAACAAAACAAGACAGGACATGACTCTTTCCATAAGTTTTGACCATTGAATTAGCTAGTAGGAAGGAACAAGCAACATACCTTAGTATCGCTTCCTAAGGTCTTTGTTGCTCCCGCTTCTCTCTGGTGCTCTTGTAAGGTCAATACCAAGACAACACAAACCAACCAAAGTGAAGATAGAAAAATATATTCAACTGTCAACTTATGTGTATGATCAAGGAATTACACAATAAAGTGAGAATAACTTTATGGGAAAGGGACATGCCACTGTATCATATTAATTGAAAGTAAAGATTACAACCTAATAGCCTTGATGTCACAAACTTACTTTCGATGGATCTTGGCTCCAACACACACACTTGCTCAATCCTTGCATGAAGAAGATCAAATCCTCTTGATAGACTAACTAGAGTCTCCAAGATCCTGTTCAAGCTAAGTCCTTCACACAATTCTTTCACCAATTCTCCAATGAATCTTTCTTAACCTTTTCCATGAGAATTCCCTCAATATATAGGAGAGAATGAGATGGTTACTTAGATAAGAATGATCCCACAATATCAGGGAATCTAGTACAAGGATAACCATTCAAATGCCAACCCATTCTTCTAGAAGATTCCCTTCTAGAACCATCGGGAATCCACCTTTTTCCAAGCTTTAGAGAAGGTTCGCACCCTAACTATGTTGCACAGTGCAAGAAGTTCGCACTCTGGCTTAAGGCAGCCTGCGAGAATGGGTCATTCTCGCACCTTGGTATACTAGCAACCTGCGAACTCTCTTCAAAAGTGAGTTTTCTGGGAAGAGATGAATGTAACTTTTCTCAGGAGAAAGTTCTTATGAGGAGCCTGAGTTCACCATCATTAATACACCATCATGATGACTAGAATCATGAGTAACACTTATCTCTAGCTTTGAACCTATGACCTCTTAAGAAAAAATACATATTCTTAACCATTGAACCCACTCAAGTTGTACTACTACTTTCTTAATTAATGATGATTTTTTTTTATATTTAAACAATAATTTTATAAAAATTTGATGTATAAAAATTTAAAAATACTGAAACATATATATTACCATTTAAATATATTGTAAATTAAAATAATCTTAAAATAAATAAAAATTCAAAATTTTAAATATAATTTTTAATACGTTTTATTTCATAATCCTACACTATCTTATATGAAGATAAATAAAATATTTATTTTGTCATGTTCTATTTTATTTTATCAAAACGAATGTATTGAATAACCTTTTCTCCACAAAATGATGTCATCTCTCTCATCTACCCCTTAATGTGTATATTATTTTTTTAATAAACACTAATATAATAGTATTTTGTCTTTTTTGTTTTGGTTTATATTTGAGTAGCTAATAATCTCTCAACAATTGCTAATTACCAAGAAGATTCATCTCAATTTTGAATCTGATCGATCCATATCAACTTTGAAGCATCATGGAAATAATTGAGTGTTATTGAAAAAAATTGTAAATGAATATTATTTAGTCGACGTTAAATTTATAAATGAATCTATCTATCTATTTATCTATATATATATATATATATAATTTAAACTAAATCATAATCATTCAATATCTATATATATATATTGTGAATGATTATGATTTAATTTACATTAGATAATTTATTAGTACTATATTTTTAGTTTTTTATAAAATAGTATATTGGGTATATATATGTAAACAAAAAGAAGTATATTACAATTTCTTTAATATTGGGTTTTGGAATGTATTTTGCTTCTCTCAATGCATCATTTTATATTACGATTATCTTAAACAAAGAAAATCAAAATAATCATTAAAAATATTAGTCTTTGTAAACCGGGTATGTTCAGAGTTTGTGGATCAACTATCTAGCTTCTCGATTAATAACCATCACCCTATATCCAACATGAGGTTGCCCTTTGATACACCCTTTTATAATTTTTTATTGACAAGTCAAAGGCATGTTTGAAAGAAGTTGGATGCGTTCACTACAACAAATCCCTGTGATTTTCTCCCTTTTTTGCTCTCTTTTTTGTTTGAGTGTATTTTTCTCCAATGTTTTGAGAAAGTCAATGTTATTTATCAAGATGGCGTTATTTCTGGTGTTTTTTGCGCTGACCAAAACATTTAGGCACTAATAGTGTTGGATTTAGCACCGAAAATAACGTCGGATTTAGCGATGGATTTAGCGTCGAAATTAGCATCGGATTTAGCATCAGGTTTATCTTTGGATGCGCCTAAATAGTTAATTAGTTGAAGTGTTGGGGGTTAAGTGGATAAGAGCTTTGAGGATTATGGGATTTAGGGATTTGGGGTACATGGATTAAGGGTTAAGGGATTAGGTGTTAGGGTTTATGGGATTAAGGGTCAACAGCTAAGGGATTTGGCGCTTATCGGCTAGGTAGTTTAATGGTTAATGGGTTAGGGATTATGGGCTAGGGGATTAATGTTTAAGTGCTTAGGGCATAGGGGTTTATGGTTTGTGACTGTATGCATTGAGATTTTACATGGTTAGATGGTTACATTTTATCCATGTGTTGTAATGGGGAAATCATATATTTTCGTTAAGTATCAAAAATCCATAGTACTAAGTGATTTTTCTATGCTAGTAAATGTATGGACCCACAGAAAAAAAAAATCTCATAAAACATATGGAGGTGGTTAAAATCGTGATTGCCTAAAGAAGGTGGTCAACATCATAAGTTTTTTTTATATTATTGTATATATTTATTTTACTTTTTTTCACTTACAATGATGGAAATCCCACCTACTAAGGAGAATATTATGATAACACTCACTCCCTGGGTTGGAAAACTACAAAACTAGTTCGCCTAAGAATAACTCTACTACAATCTCACAAAAGGTCGTCTATTTGTTTTGAACCGATGACCTTCTCTTGGGAGTCACCTATGATGGTCCTTTTGTTGGTAGAGCTACTTTAAGTAGCTATATATGTATTTTACTTGTGCATATTCATTAATATATTTAGTGAATAAATAATCACATAAAAAATACTCAATCATACATTATGTCCATGTGTTATAATGGAAAAATCACATAATTTCATTTTGTCTCAAAAAGTCACATTACATAAGTGATTTGTTTATGATAACAAAATTAGGGACGTGTGGACAAAAAATCCCATAAAATATATGGTGGTGCTCAACATCCTAATTGCCTAGAAGAGCGCCTTACCCCATCCCATTCTATCCTTCACGATTTCCCGCTAAGACTAATTGGGTTAAGGAGCCTTCATACCTTCAAGTTTTGTACCTATATATAAAAAATAAAGACCCCTTATTAAGGTTAATCATGATAGTACATTGAACATTCTCAACAAGACGTAGGTTAAGCACTTGGGCTTAACTATTGTTACTTCATAGTGCTTCATCTTAAGAATCCATTATCCCATTCCATATACACATTAAATGTGAAGTGGAACTTATAATGGAATACAACACACTCTGGGATGACTTTGTGTCACATATATTGCATGAATATATTTTTGGGTATTTAATAGCTTATTTCTTCGAGGATGTACTCCATTAACCAAAAAGTTCATCCCCTCTCATCATGATGATTGTGAATGCATTATTAAATGAAATCCACAAAAAAGTATATATACTATAAAATCAATCAAAATGTCTAGGTTTATGGAGAAGGGCAAGTTTGGCTTTATATATCTTTTATATTGTATGAAGATAGCTCCTTCTTGACGAACACATATTCCATCCTCTCTACCTTGCATGATAAATTTAAGGGGGGTCTTCCAAGTGATGTCTAGAAAACTTCCACTTGATAGCGGAATGAAACATGTTATTGAGATTGACCATAGTAAAGGCCCCACATTTTATTTTTTTTCCCTCGTAAGCATTTTCACTTTAAGAAGTCTAAAATTTAAAGTCTTATAGAGGAATTATTGGAAGTTAATATCGTCATTGGTAGTCAGAATCCCCGTGTTCCTCCTATCATCTTAGAAAGATAAAAACATGGTTCTTATTACCTTTGTATTTATTACATAGGACATAATTAATAAATAGAACATAATTGAAACACTATAAAAATAAGTTCCCCATGCATCGTATTGATGATTTTACGGATGAGATACAAGTTTTGGGTTTTTTTTATTGATCTCTGCTCTAGTTATTATTAGATAGATTTATTATTCTAATACCGAGAGAAAATCACATTCCATATTCATGATCGCCACCACCAATTATGAATTGTGCCATTTAGTGCTAGTTTGTCATTCTATTACTACCTTTTAGAATTCAATGAACAATTTTTTATTAAGTATATCTTTAACTTTGTCCTATGTCTCTTCAATGATATACTCACATAAATGATATACTCACATATAATAATGATATACGCATATATAATAGAACATTCTCAAGAAATCTAAAGCTTTTGGATTTTTAACTTTAGTAAATAAAAGATTTATGCAAAATAATATAACTGTGAATTGAAAATACTCACGCAATATCATTGCCATATTATCTTTGTAGAGGGTATTCATTTTAATCCTATAAAGATTCAATCCACTCAGAGGTATAGGACCCTTAATGAACTTCAATATTTTTTGACATATAAGGCTTCCACTATATATTTCTCTTTTATTTCTCATCCACTAACCAATTCAAAAAAGAAGGTTTCCTTCCTAGTTGGTTCATGCACAACATTCTTGTGATAACTTAATTGCATCCCTTTCTTCGAACCCATTGCTTGCTACCCCAACTTTCATCTAACCCTTCATTATAAAGTGTGATTTTGATGGGTTTGGACTTGTTATAGTATTCTCACAATATGATAGACCCATATATTTCTAAAGTAGGAAGTTAATGATAAAGAATGACACATGTCCACATACAAGACATAGATGTGCATACCTCATGTTGTGGCCAAGTGGAGAAAATTCATCATTGGTAATAAGTTATTTATTAAAATTTACTACCCTAGTTTGAAGGACTTACTAATGCAAGATAACATAACAAATGAGAAAAAGAAAAGGATTAACCACTTTTAGGACTACGACACACCTTCAAGTCTTTCTCAATCAACCAAGCTACAAGGGTACAAGAGTTCCTTGAAGGATCCTACTATAGTGCATTGTAGATAGAAATAAGTGCCAAACTTGGACTATAATAAATGTTGTCATCCTCTTAAATAATTGCACCTATTTACAACATGGTTTTTTTGTTATACGACATACTTATCAACATCAGTATGCATCTCTCTCTATCAATCACATGGGTTTTCCCAAAACTTACAAGAATGTCTCATCCAACCTTTACTACTAGGAAATGAGTTTGATATTGAGCAACTTGTGGTAAAATGTGATACTTGCCAATGCAACAAGGTGTTAATCCTCCATTATCCGAGTATTATTTAGCCTAACACTATCTCAAATCAGAAGCAAGGCAAGGTTTCTATGCAATTCATCACAAGTTTATCACTCTCAAAAGATAAGGATGTTATCTCTGTGTTTTTCAATCATTTAACAAATATGATCATTTCATACATTTGATCAATGAGACTATAACTTATGAGATTGTTGATATATTATTCAAGCATGCCTATATGCTCCATGGACTCCCTCCTCGCATCATCAATGATAGAAATGTTTCCAATAGGGTACCCTTGATTTGGTAGGGAGTGCCAAAGGGAAAGGAAACAATCGACATGAAAAGTCACCAGAAGGTCATGGAGAAGGTTAAGGAAGAACAAGGTAATGGAAATATGTAGGGACAACACCTAACAAGGCGTTAAATTAGGTGCAATTTGATAATGATAGGTGTTAAATTAGGTGCAATTTTTTCCCCATTTAGCGCCCCAAAATGATTACATTTTTGGTCAATAGTCGACGTTAAATCCGGTGCTAATGGCACCCAATTTAGCGTCGACTATTCAAACGAAACGAAAAAATAAAAATAAAATCCCACACCATGAATAAAACTAACCACATACAATTTAAATAGGGCTTGGGAAATTTGAAGAACATTCAGACTTTTGAATCCAGAAGGAAGGATTAATTCAATTGAAAACTTTGCAAAATGTGTTAAAGAACAAGTGCCTAGCATGCAGATAGAGACCTGGTTAGAACAGATGGACAAGGAACTTATCGGGGGGTCTAAGGGGTGTATTATTCTTTGAATAACTAGCACACGGAGGGATGAGATTCGTCAGCGAATAAAGCGGTTAGCATGACCCAAGGAGATATCAATTTTCTCAGTTCATTTCCTCATACTCCGCAAGGGGTAACTAATGGAACCCACGTATCTCCATGAAAGGAATAATTTGATGTTTCCAATGATACACTAGACTCGAGCAAGGAGTTGTTACCTACTCCTAGTTGGGATTCTTCAACATGTGCTTTAGGTGCACTAGCCTCTGCCCTAGCCTATGCTTATGCTCCTTGATCCAAATTCAGATCCAGGAGCTTGATGGGGCTCAGAAAGGCCTAAAAATAAAATTTCTCAGAATAAATTCAAAATGGACATGTGTGTAGGACTCGTCGATACGAACCCAATGCAAATTGAATGATCTCAAACAGATGTTGCATGCTCCTGAAATCACGTTTTGTTTGTTTGGCCAAACAGGCAAAACAAATGTTGATTGTACAGTCCATACAGTGCCACATGGTAGATGATTGTACAGGACATATGACCATACAACTAACATGGCAACACAATTGGTACAGACGTGGCAGGGTCCATACAGCTGATGTGGCAGGATGACTAGGCATACAAACTGATGACGTTGCAGGTATAGGTGGACCAACAGGGAAGTGACACATGTCACCACTACAAGGGTGACACATGGCATGTTTGTACAGTGGCACAAGGCAGACAGTGACTGGGAAAGGATGTGATGACAGGGTAGACAACTAGACCAGTTAACATTGGATGCATAGCAGATATCGTGTGTGAATAGGGTGGTGCCACATGGCACCCAATGGTTGGTCATTTGATTTATGGAAAAATTGTTGGAGTGGTCTGGATTCGAACTCGATACCTCCGATGGGAGGTTAACGCTTTGGGGACAAGTCAGATGCCAACGCACCACCATGAGACTTGTTATAACAAGTCCACTATATTATATTTGAAGTAGAGTTAATATGTTTGTGGAGGAGGAAAGGGATGGGGCTAGGCACCAACCCACAAATTTGTGTGACCCCATACACCCACAGTCCAGCAAATAGGCGCGAAAAATCTCAACTCCAGGGATAAGCCATGGGCGCGGGAGCCACGGGATATAGTTCCAGATTCCATGCCATATGACCCGGAGTTTTGTTGTTTGGGCGCGGGAGTTATGGCTATGACTTAGCCCTTGTATCCGAGACTTCAACGACATGATCGGTGCTTGCGGGTTATGGGCTAGTGCTTAACCCCTAGGGGGTTGGCACTTGGCCACATGTAACCATATGACTGTGTTTAAGAGGCACGGGCTAGGCCAGAGGGGATTAGTCCTTAATTTATGAAGAAGTGGGTTTTTTCACTTTAGAATAGTGGGGAGGTGTGATCCAGATTCGGATCCAGAAGCTTGATGGGGCTCGGAAAGGCCTAAAAATCAAAGTTCTCATAATGGATTCAAAATGAATGTCTAGGTAGGCCTCGTTGATACGAACCCAACGCAACTTGAACGGGCTCAAAAAGACGTTGTATGCTCCTGATATCACATTCTATTCTTTTTTCCAAACAGGTAAAAAAAAATGTTGATTGTATAGTCCGCACAGTGCCATGTGGCTACTGACTGTACAGGTCATACGACCATACAACTAACATGGCAACACAATTTTCGCAGATGTGGCAAGGTCTGTACAACTGACGTGGCATGTTGACTAGGCATATAGACTGATGACATGGAAGGTACAGGTGGACCAACAGGGAAGTGACATGTGTCACCACTGCAAGGGTGACACATGGCACGTTCGTACAGTGAAACGTGGAAGATAGTGAATGTGAAAGGATTTGTCGATAGGGAAGACACCTGAACCAGTTAGCATTAGACGTGTAGCAGATATCGTGGGCAAATAGGGTGGTGCCACATGGCCTAGACTTGGGCTTCCATGTGGCACCCAGTGGTTGGTCATTCGGTTTATGGAAAAATTGTTGGAGCGGTCCAGATTCGAACTCGAGACCTCTGACGGGAGGCTAATGCTTTCGAGACAGGTCGGCTACCAATGCGCCACCATGAGACTTTTTATAAAAAGTCCACTATATTATATTTGAAGTGGAGTTAGTGTGTTGGCAGAGGGGGAAAGGGCTAGGGCAAGGCCCCAACCCATGGATTTGTGTAACCCCATACGCCCACACTCCAACAAATAGGCGTGGAAACTATCCAGTCCAGGGATAAGCCATGGGCATGGGGGACATGGGATACAGTTCCAGATTCCATGCCATATGATCCAGAGTTTTGTTGTTTGGGAGCGGGTGTTATGGCTATGAGTTAGTGTTGGCACTGGGCCAGACCTAGGGTTTAACGCTTCAACAACGCACCAACAAAACCTTAACTACCAGGGATTTTGAAAACACCTGCAAAGCAGATGAAGTCTCACCCGAGGTAGAGTCAGGGGGGGTTGTAGGACTCAGGTGTCTACAACCTAGTTGGGACACAGACCTGTGATTACAACACTTAATAGAGCACTTAGCTAACCAATATGCATTAGTTATTAACTCCCATTCACATCGCAGACTAAACCCTAAATACATAACAACGCAGTAATGAGCATATTACACACTTCAAATCATTTAGCACATAGCATTAACTCATATCTAGCATTCATTTACCATACTAATCATCCATACATCTATATAACATATATAAAGATCAGTGCACTAAGCAAATAAACACATAAACAACATAGATAACATTGCACAAAGCACATCAACACAGGATCTACGTGGTTCACCCTAGTGTGGGGCTACGTCCACCAACTTCTTCTTCTTCTTTATTAGTCTTCTTCAATCTTTTACAACTATCTGCTACTGTACACAGAGCTACAAAGTCCAATTCCACAGAGGATAGGAGATCTGCGCAAAGCCCGCCAGATCATCTTTCCCAGAATTAGGTCAAGGCACAGATCCAACTCCTTATTTGCACAAAGCCTCTTACAATCACTTGCACTTAGCTAGCACTTTACATATTCTTGCACGAATCCAACTTGGACCAACTTTGACGGACTTCTCTCTAAGTCCTATCTACTTATTTATACATTACAAAAAGGCCTAAACATGGGTAAACCCATGGGCCGACATCCCATACCTGTTACATAAACCCCAAAATCCAAAAAATCCCACAAAACAAGAAAGATCCCGCGATCTCCGCTTCACTTGGGAACTCCATCTTCGACCAGCCTATTGAAGTCCCAAAAATGGTCAAACACAACCAATGTTCTCTCAAAACTTGGTCGAGGGCCAACAGGCCCCCAACACTCACCTATGATTCGTCCCGCGTCACTTCGATCTGGGAAACACTGCTTCGAAGGCCTTGAGCTTAGCTCGATCTTTCTTGACATGTTTCTTCACTAGAGCCTCCTACTCGGTGAACTACTGAATTACTTGCTCGGTGAAAGGCCCCTCTAGGCGTTGTTCCACTATTGCGACCACCTGTTCCAGCTGTGAGCCTTTCCCTTCGATCTCTTCAAAAAGCATGCAGGCTTCATCCTGCATGGGCTGGAGTCTCTGTGTAACCTCCATAACTCTTCTCTTGATGGAAATGACCTGCTGCTGGACTGCGTGTTGTTCCTATGCCCTCTTCATCTTCTCAACTACAGTAAGCATCTTTATCTGTGCTTGCACGGTGGACGACTATTGCTTCGCATCCTAGAGCTGTGCTTCCAATTTCCTCAGGTGTGGATCTTTTGCAAGGTGCTCATAGGTCTGCACACTTTGATCGCTTAATTGTTTACACTCTGAGGCCAATGCCCTGATTCGTTCTACTGCATTCCTAGCAGCTTCTTCCCTTTGATCGTGCACTTCTTGCGGAGTGCTCGGTACTGCTTGGATTTCTAGCTCCATTACTCTTGCTTGAAGTTGTTGAATGGATTCGACGAGCTTCCCCACTTGCATCTCATTTGACTCTGGTTCTTCCTGTGCCAAGCCCGACACAGAGTGAAGTTCTCTAGTTACTGCCTCTTTGACCATAGTCTACTCTGCAAGCAGTTGGTCTTTTTCTTTTTGCATCTTCTCTTTGGCCTCCTTAAACATTTCCCTAATTTCATCTTTCTCCCACTGCGCAACTCGAAGTTTCTCTAAGGCCTCTTCCTTTTCTTCTTGGGTTCGAGAAATTCGAGCCTCTGTCACATCTGCTAACCTTCACAATTGGTTGGGCTCATCCCTCAATTCTATACTTTCTTCTGAATATGGCACAGTAGGCACTGCACGACTCGAATGGATAGCTTGTTGGATGTCCTTGAACTCCTTCTCTATTATGTCATACATCAACTCCTGCTTTGCTCCCTGTCTCTACAAGATGTCTTCTGAAGTGTCCTCTATGGTTGTGATGATGACATCAATATCATCCACTATGACCACATTCTTCGAATGAGGATTGTTGGTGCGGGCCTTCTTTCTGGCCGAAGTTTTCTCCAGGGAAACCTTCCTCTTCTGCGATGCTACTGTTGTGGTGAGGGGATCCTTTGGCGGTGTGGCTTCACCTTTGTCTTGATTTTCTTCATCTTCGCCTCATTCCTCTTGGTTCACTTCATCTCCTCCTCCTCCTACAGGTGATTCAGGCCTACTTTCATATGATGCACTATCCTCCTCATCAGTTTCTATGTCTTGGACTTCGTCCTTTTTCTTCTTTTTCTTTACACTGCTCTATCTGTCATACTTGGTCGAGGTGACCAAAGGGATTTTGATGATGTCGGGGTCGAAGAGTTCGACATATTTGACTGTTTTAAGGAATTATGTTGGCCATTCCTTAGTGATCTCTCCCATGTCTTCATCGGTCAATTTATAGTAGGACTATAGCTCCTCTTTACTTTCATCCCTGCACGCGGTGATGTAGATGAAATTTTGGTTTGCGTGAAACTTCGCTAGCGGCCTGTACTAATGGAGTGTATTCGGTGTCATTCGGGGGGGTGATTCAATGTCACACTTTAATTGTAGGTAGCAAGAATGGAAGACAACATTCAACTGCCACTTCTTCACCATATTGTTTGTATACCAAAAGGTAGCGAACCTCATGGCCAACGGTTCTGATGGCTCAACTTCCGGGAAGGTTGCTCCTTCCGGCAATTGCCAAGCGACAAATGCAATTAAAATAAGTAACCAACTGAAATGAAATTTGTATCCTTGGTCCTACGCTTCGCAGAAGTCCTTCTACTCGTTGACGAGGTGACTCGCCCAGTTCATCTGCATTCCTTCGACACACTTCCCTGTGAGGTCGACTACGAACCCTATGACCTATGTCAGACGGTTCTTTCATACAAGCTTGCCAGTGATAATATGACAAGACAAGCACACTGCGCCATCCTGTATGGAGGGTACCTTGTCCCCTCTCTTTCCCTTCTCTACATCGCCATAGGATTCCTTTATACGTTGTTCCAAGGAGCGATTTGACGTCCTCCTTGGGTAGAACTGGTGAGGGTTTGGTCCCTGCATGCTTAATCCAGTGATAAAGAGTATCAACGCCATATCCACAGTCAGGGACCTATCAAGACATAGATACCCTATGTGATATCACAACAGGAGGAGTTTAACGCAAGTGTTAACCTCCTAATGTTGGTTGAAGTGGGGGATATTCATCACGGTCAATATCATGGAGCACATGAGTTCCTTAATCCAAGGTGGGGGAACTATCTTGGGCTTCTTCCCAGTCATCTTCGTCAAGTACCTATGTGGTGTGAGCATCATATAGTTCTTTCGGTCTCTGAGATTGAAGTCGTTGATCTAGAGAGATGGGATCAGTCCCAATTGGGGTCCAATTGTGCATATCCCCTTCGGGAGGTATGCAGTGATGAGCATGTACTCAAAGTCACGCGGGACACTTTCACGGTTAACCACACCAATCAAAGGCAGGATGTATTTAGGCAAGACCGACGGGATCTGCTTTGCATTAACCAGATCATCGCAGTGTTTGCTTCTTTTCTCAGCAGTGCAGCCAAAACGTCGTCCAGTTGATGGGGATGCTTGCAATCCTCTAGTCAACGATGCCTATATTCCTACAGACATGACTTTCTCAGTCATGAGGTATACAAGAATCTCCTCCACAGACTTCTCTATTGCGCTACGCTCACCCGACATTCACAATTTGTAATAAAACAAATCGGGTAGACGAACGGACAAGCAAGATAATCAATTTAATGGTGAGGTCTGGAAAGCACAACGCGATATGCAATCGATTCTCTGTTAGCTCGGATATCTCAATTTTCAAAAAGTGGTCCCGTTTCAGTGTCTGATGAGTTAAATAGGAAAGCATCGTAACAAATTCCTCCAATGGGTATGAATGTGTCAATCAATACGAATCCATCTGTTATGGCATGGTATCAACGGTCCAATGGCGATATTTCCATCAATCACTGCATTTCTAGCCATTCTGGAGCATCATTATAACAGTCAGGATGCCTCCACCGGTCATATATATTTGCCTTGGCAAAGTCCCATTCTGCGTGGTTCTGCTATTCTGACAAGGTTTAGGTTTTGCAAGCCTTACTTCTGCGAAGTCTTCTCTGGAACTTCCTGTAGTTTTTCTAATTTTTCTTTCTTCTTACTGAGATTTTTGGCCTTCTTTCTTGTGATTTGAGTCTCTGGATTCCTCCTTCCATTCTTATTCTTATCTTCTCTTAGTGTAGTAACTTCAAACTACTAAGGTTCTTCCAAAGGGTTCAAAGGTAATACCTCTTCTCTTGCTATTTCCAGGGTGAATGCACTTCTTTCCTGCATGGACAGGTGCTTTAATCCTTCTTGTGTTATTTCAACTTCTACAGCTAATTATCTGGCCCTCTATTGCTTCGACTTGTCCTCTTGTTCTTATATTAATCACAATATCTTAATGGCTATGAAGTCCCTTAATTCTTGCTTTTTCTGTGTTGTAGCTTCCTCCTCTGCTTTCCTTCTGATACGGTCCTTCTCAATCCAAGTATTTCTTAACAAAAGTGCAAAAGGAGCGTTTTTCTCAACAAACTTAATGACTTCAAATTATTCTTCGATCGATGTTTCATGAGCAATCATAGGTACATCAGTAACTATGCCACATAGGGTTATCATCTTTCCTTTAAACAGACCTATCCTTCCCAATGAAGGTATCATAGCAGGCTTTCCAAAAATTTCCCAAGTGCTTTATGGCATAATGTTCACATGTGTTTCTTCATCCAATACACAGTCTATGTCAAAGTCTCCTATTCTTGTTTCTATGCACGACTTCTCTTTTAAGATCTCTGGTAAACTGATGTCTCTGTGATCATTCAATGTTTTTTTCAGTTGTAACAACATAGTCCCCGATTCTTTTTGGTTTTCTAACATGTCCTTAGTTCCTTGACCTTATTCATAGTTTTCTTGTCTCATGTTCATCTTTTCAACTTTGGCAAGCATTCCAGGGAAATCCTCAACTTTGTGACCAATAGCTTTACGACAAAGAAAAATAGGACCTATACCAGGGCATTCCTTAGCAAGGTGTCCCGGTCTTCTGCAATTATAACACAATTTCAATCCTCTCTTTCTTTTAAATGATCCCCAACCTTTCCTGTACTACACATTGGGATCACAATGATGGACCTGCAATCTGCAAAAATTATTTCTAGGTTCCTGCATCCACTTGTTGGTCCAAAAATTATTTCTATGCATAGGAATAACATATCTTTCTCTATTTCTCTCAAATTTATTCGAATCAATTTTTTCTTCTAGTTGTGCCCTAGTTTTCAGACTAAGACAAAATCTATCAAACATAACTAGATTCATACTTTCGAAGAAAAAAATTCCACTTATCTTACCTTTATCAGAGCACAAAGATTTAAGATCTTACCTCTTTTCTTCATATCTGGTTCCTTTCTTAGCACAGAGCTTCGCAAGTCACGTAGAATACTGCACACTATAACAATAGATCTACGCAAAAAGATTTATCTTTTCTTTAGTTCCCAACAATCACAGTTTCACGTCCCGACAACGAAACCATTTGTTGGCACAGGGGCAGACCCAAGGTTCAACGCTTCAACAATGCACCAACAAAACCCTATCTACTGACCCTTTTGGAAACACCTGTGCAGCAGATGAAGTCTCACCCTAGGTAGAGGCAGGGTCGGTTGTAGGACTCAGGTGTCTACAACCTAGCTGGGACACAGATATGTGATTACAACACTTAATAGAGCACTTAGCTAACCAATATGCATTAGTTCTTAACTCCCATTCACATCATAGACTAAACCCTAAATACAAAACAACACAGTAATGAGTAGATCACACACTTCCAATCGTTTAGCACATAACATTAACTCATATCTAGCATTCATTTACCATACTAAGAATCCATACATCTATCTAACATATATAATGATCAGTGCACTAAGAAAATAAACACTTAAACAACATAAATAACATTGCACAAAGAACATCAACACAGGATATATGTGGTTCACCCCAGTGTGGAGCTACATCCACCAACTTCTTCCTCTTCTTTATTAGTCTTCTTCAAGATTTTACAACCGTCTGCTACTGTGCACAAAGCTACATAGTCCAATTCCGTAGAGGACGGGAGATCTATGCATAGCCTGCAAGATCCTCCTTCCCAAAATTAGGTCAAGGCACAGAGCCAACTCCTTATTAGCACAAAGCCTCTTACAATCACTTTCACTTAGCTATCACTTTACATATTCCTTCATGAAGCCAACTTGGACAAAATTTGACGAACTTCTCTCTAAGTCCTATCTACTTATTTATACATTACAAAAAGGCCTAAACATGGGTAAACCCATGGGTCGACATCCCATACCCGTTACATTAACCCTAAAATCCCAAAAATCCCACAAAACAAGTGATATCTCGCGATCTCCGCTTCGCCTAGGCGCGACATCATCGACCAGCCTATCGAAGTCCCAAAAATGTTCAAACACGACCAATGTTCTCTCAAAACTTGGTCGAGGGCCAACACTTAAACCTCGGATCCGAGACTTCAACCACATGACCGATGCTTGTGGGTTAGGGGCCAACGTGAAACCCCTAAGGGGTTGGTACTTGGTGACATGTAACCATATGACTATTTTTAAGGGGAGCACACCAGGCCAAAGGGGATTAACCCTTAATTTATGTATAATTTTTTTCAGTGATTTTTGGCCTGTTAATGGAGATTTTTGGCCTTTTGGGGGGATACTGGCCCCTTTTTTAGGCCAGATCTTGAGACGAAGTTGGGATATGGTTACTAATTCTATATCTATATAAACCAAGCCTTCTTGAGGCCATGGAGGATTTTTAGAACAGGTTTTTGTTGAATATTTTCCAAGCCAAAGCCATTTTTTGTATGCAAGGAAGTTGTTGAGGAGCACACCTTTGCGGGCCATTTCTAGGAGCTTCGGTCATCCGATTTGAGTGTCGTTTCGTTTTTTGGGTTCTAGAGATTTGGGAGAATAAGACCATATTAGTTGTGTAACCTTTTGTCACTTATATGATGTACTTATTGATCTTTTAACAGAAATAAGAAATTCTCACCCACTGAGACAAAGGCCTG
This sequence comes from Picea engelmannii, assembly GCA_009831015.1. Classification (NCBI taxonomy): domain Eukaryota; kingdom Viridiplantae; phylum Streptophyta; class Pinopsida; order Pinales; family Pinaceae; genus Picea; species Picea engelmannii. The sequence goes on along the minus strand of ML839600.1, from coordinate 2,041 downwards.
GAGACATAGGCGAGATTGTCGAAATCCGTTATCACATTGGTGTTATGGTTTGTTGTTGTTTTATGCTTCATTTTAGTTATGTACATGTTTATATGGCTGTCACATCTCTTCTATAATTTTTCCTCTTTCTTTAAGCTTCCTTAATTGGTTAATGAACACATGCATAATAACTCAACCATAGTCATTTAAAATAAAATTTCAGATCACTCCTACTCCTGCTCCTATCTTAACCCATGGAGCTAAAGGTTCCCCACGCCTCTAAAAAACAATCACCCAAAGTCTGTTCTATCCATCCTTCCCAAACCCTAATACTATATGTTTGAAAAGTATATTTTCATACACCTTGATTTAATAAAAAGACTACCTGATGATACATGTTAAAAACAAATAAATACTACATTAAGTTTGTCCCTTGAGGGGATGATTCTTTAAGCCAACCTAGTTCTCCATAACATGCTTCGTTGGATTCATATACACATCTTCCTATGGCCCTACAATTTTCTCTCTTTAATATAATTTTGGGACACCTTGTATGGATAATGATGCTCCAAGGCTTCTTTCTTAACCTGAGAAGAGAAAGACTTCATAGGAAATGCTGTAAGCTAAAGGTGAGAAACAATCCCATAAACTAAAGATGTAGACAGTCCAATCATTTTTTCAATTTTTTTTTAGAGGGGTGGGGGACCTTTAGCTCCTGTATTAACCCATGGAGCTAAAGGTCCCCCACCCCTCTAAACAAAAATAACCCAAAGTCTATTCTATCCATCCTTCCCAAACCCTAATCCTATATGTTTCAAAAGTATATTTTCATACACACTGATTTAGCAAAAAGACTACCCGATGATACATGTTAAATAAATACTACATTAAGTTTGTCCCTTGAGGGGATGCTTATTTAAGCCAACTTAGTTCTCCATAACATGCTTCGTTGGATGCATATCCACATCTGCCTATGGACCTACAATGTTCTCTCTTGATTATAATTTTGGGACACCTTGTATGGATATTGATGCTTCAAGGCTTCTTTCTTAACCCGAGAAGAGATTGATTGCATAGGAAATGTTGGAAGCTAAATGTGAGAAGAAATCCCATAAACTAAAGATGTAGACAGACCAATTGTTTTTTCAATTCCTCATACCTCCCCTATGACAATGCATGAATTCAAAAAAATTCCTCTCCCTTTCGTGGTATGTCAATAGTTGAAGGGAATTATCGATTTCTTGTTGATCTCAAAGTTGTTTCTCCAAAATGAATTCATACTCCTATTCATCCTACCATCTCGACCACCTCCTAAAAGAGTTTGACAATTCATATTGTTCCTCCAAGATATGGTGTTCATATCCCCTTAGTCCCCTCTATACATATGAAAATTCACACATAAAATAACATCCAGACCCGCTATAGTAGTTGGCCATTGTTAATAAATATACACAGACTGACACACATAAAACTTGTGTAAACTAGATTTCTTCCTAAACCAAGCCCCCGTGAAAATGGACTATCAACCAAAGAATACTAACTTTCTTAGAAACTAGGTGGTCTAGAGATAAGAAGGATATCAAATCTATCGACCCAAAATTCCAAAATAGAGCAATAAAGCCACTTTCAAATTATCTCCTCATTACCCTACGCTTAATAATACCAAGGGAATGCAGGGTTAAATTTAAGGGCACGTGCCTTTGTAGAAGTATTAACTCTCACTTCTCATTCTTATGCTTTGAGTGATGATTATATTTTCAATGCATTACCATGCGTTTGATGGAGTATTTTCATGGGAGGGGAGGGGGTAGTTGGTTAACCCACCCCCGCCCCCTCCCAATTTATTTACCTCTATCATTCTCTTAATGCAACTCCCAAATTAGCTTGGATTTATGTGTTTGAGTTATGGGTGCATAAAACTTGGAAAAGATCCATTCTTTTCAAACTAGTCGACCAATCATCGTGCTCTAAGAATGAGCCTTGTTAGGTGGAAATATATCACAATAACACTCTTTATTCCCCTTTCCTTGATAAACATAATTCCTTGATAAACTAAAAGTGC
>ML839599.1:29382-42858 GCA_009831015.1 Picea engelmannii | reverse complement strand
TTTATTGATAAATCTAAGTTACTGAAGTTGTTGTTATGAAAATCCATATTATGCTAGGAAGTTATTGTTTCAGTTGACTAAATAAAATGTTTATGAAACTTAATGATGTTTAGAAATATTAGGTTGTTACATGTTTCCTAACACCCCAATGCTCACACAACAACTCTTTGATAACTTTGTTATTCCAACAACATATCATTTTTCTTCAAACAACAAAAATACTTTATTTCCTCCCACATGCTAAGAAACGTTGTGCCTTCTCACATCTGTGTATTTATCTTTTCTTTCCTAGGCCTTAGTTTCCTCAAGCCCCTTTCCCTCGAGAAATTCACAGCTTTGAAAATCTCTGATTTTCAAGGTGTGTAAATCATCAAAATTGACTTCTGACACATGTGCTTTCATTCCCATAGTTAACTCCAACTTGTTCCCCATTCATGGATTCATGACCATCTCCTTTTAACTTCAACTTCAGAACACTTGGCTAGCCAATATCTCGGAGATATTAGAACCATCTCGTTAAAATATCATTGAGTTTTTTTAGGTCTCTGCATAGATCTTAGATATTAATGGTATATAAATGCATAGGGATTAAATACCCATGTAACATTATTTATAGAACTAATTATGGCATCTTAAATAAATCTATGTTATTAAGCCAAGATTAATTTATAATTTGATGAAGTTAGCATTACATGGTTCGAGTCGAGTGACAAGAGTTCAACTACGGATGTGAACCTATGTTTATATTATATAAATACACATGTGCTATCCCTTGTTTACTTCAACAAGGGTTAATTACAAGTTATTATTTAAAAGAAAAAGTGTCTTACCCTCATTCCATGGTCGAATCGTCATGGTTACGATTTCGTTTTAAATGTTTGACATTCTAAGTCTTGGGTAAAACTCTGGATATAATGCCTCGTTTTATTGGGTTAAAATCTAAGACTTTCTTTTACTATTATTTTACTTTTATTGCTATACTTATGATTTGTATAAAAAGATTCTCGGTATATAAACTCTGCATTGGAAACCATAGCTTGGATTCAGTCTAGCAATAAAAGAATCATTGTTTTTTATTTTCTTTAATGTAAGTTGTTTGAAAGGTATTTATTTATAGTTCTCAGCATACTTACTTTAAACATAATACTTTTCTCAATATTGTTTAACCTATATATAAAATCTGACATATATTCAGTGTATGTATTTGGGTTTTTTTCCTTTAAATGATAAGTTTCCAAAGTAATTAGGTTCCTACATCCCATCAAGAAATATTCATCAATGCCTTGAATCTAGATACAACACATATTATATATATTTTTATTTTTCTATACTATAATTTTAATCAACCATTTAATAAAATAAACATAAAGAATTGAAAGAACATGTGTCATCCTCATTCAATATTTGGAAACAAATTGAACAGAGAGATACGAACAACGAATATTACATGTTCTTGTCACTCTAGAGTCTAAATCATTATTTATTTTATAGGGATTGATTATGTCAAGAACCATCAAATTCAATTCCCGTAATGTGTAGTGTCCTCCCTCATAACATACTTGTATCAAATATCTTGGTTAGGTATTTTTCAATTTAACCCCATCCCTAATCCTGCAAATTATTTTTGGCCTAAATTTGTACTATCTTTGTCCCTCACATCCCACACCTTTGAAGTAGGGTTCCACTTCTCCCATGAACAATAATTACTTTGGTAGTTTTTATCATTTTCATTCACCCATGAAATGTTGATTTACTAGATTTGTGATTAAATTCTCTAATCATTTTGTTTCATTCTAATTAAAACAAAATAAAAATAAATATTACAAAAATATTCATCATCAATGTATCTAATGATATAAGTTCACATAAGTCTTTTTCAATTATTCTACATCATATACTATAAAAAATAAAATGTTTAAATGCTTGTAAAGTGAGGTACATTACACTATCATAAACATGCTAATTATTAACATCATTAATGATTTATTATTTTTATAATTTTATAATTTTTGATGATATTATAAATTTGTATTATCTAAATTGTATAACATGATAAATTTATTTAATTAAATTTAAAATATTAAATATTAAATATAAAAAATAATAATAAATTGTGTATATACACTTTCCATGAAATTGTTTCACACTTTTTTTCTCTATTAAGAACCTTGTACTAAAAATGGGTATTTCTTTGATTTTGTATTAAAATATAAGCAAATAGTAGATTTGGTTAATCCATAAAAAATTAATTTCAATAATTAACCATATAAAATATTATTTTTTCATCTCTTTTAATAATAAAGTTATAATAGGTGTTCATCAAATTTATAATAGTTATATTTAATAACTTTTATTATTTGAAATTTAGAATTAATTAGATTTAAAATATTAAATATGAAAATTAATTCATTAATAATAATGAATTTGAATCTTTAGATTCTATGGTAAAAATTTGTATAGAAGCTTTATCGTTACCATTATCTTTATCTCTCCCCCTATCTCTCTAACTCCACATGATAATCTTCTAATCTTTTTTTTTAAATAAATATTATATGAGTAGGTTACCAACATTCTGATATGTTAACATAAACATAAACATATGTTAATACAATGCAACATAAATTTTCTATAATAAATAATAAATAAAACAATAAAAGTATATCCAAACCACATCTTATCCTTGTACTATTTATTGTATTTTGAGTGTGGTGATTTTAAATAATTGTTAATTGTTCATATCAAACATTATAATATGTAGAATAAAAAAACATAAATGGTCATTATAGATCCCTATAAAAAAATGACACATCTACATTATAAAAGTCAAAACAAAGAATTTACATATCATTCTTCACTATCATGACCTTGATTATATTCCTCGCTTAGCATTATAACATTTTTTTTTTAAAATATGTTTATATCTAAAACAATGTCTCATTACGAACCACCAATACATATCCAACACAAGTGGGTAAAAAAACACTTGGTTTCAATGTTTTGGGAAAACATAATGTTTCTTAGTTTCAACCAACATTTTCTTAGAGTTAATGCATATTATCCCACTATCACGATATTCCATTACATTTCTCTCATCAAAGGTATCCCACAATGTACAAAAAAAATATAACACATTGAAAAGATGAGAAGTCCACTTGTATTATCTATTCTATCTCTACCATGTAGCCTAACCTCGTCTCTATTAGGTTTTGATCACAATGTCTAGGATGAATATATTGGTCGAACTTGACCTCCACTCCAGGATCTTTTGTGATGTGTCCATGATCAACATAGTCAGTGAAAAAATGATATCCATATTCCCACACAGATGGGAACAAATCCACCTATAAAAATGAGAATAAAGGATGTTGTCATATGTATAGTAACCCAAGCATAAATAAAAACATAATACATGTTACAATTCAAAAATACAATATTATAAATTGAACATGGTACTCAGAATAGTTATTACATAGTTGCTACAATTGATCCCTATGTGTAGTGCATATAGATCTTCTCTATGTGGGTTATTATTAAACAATGTATATTTCTCTTGTATCTAGTCAGCCACCCAAATGTTGGGACATATTTTTTACATTTTCTCTTTTAAATTATCATGATACAACATTCTTATATGATTCAACTGTCTAATTTTTTTCTTGACACTATCCCATTTCCTTCTTTTCTCTTCATACAATGTGACCCATTATCACATTGCCTCCATATAGTAAAGGATGAATTTATTAATTGCCTCAATTTCTAAATTCATTGATGTATACAATAATTCAAAACGAATAATATGAGGCCAAATATATATTATCAACTTCAGTGTAAACAATGTCTCTGTACAAATTTGAAAAAGAATAAGTGACTTACTCTTTATCAAGTTCCTTTTTCCATTCATTTGGAGTATCTCCTCTTCCCTTTTTCCCTAATCCCAAACCACTCTCCCTAGCATGTATTCAATTTTCTTCATACACTCATTCATATAATAGAATCAATCATATACTATCTACTCCTGTTCCATAGATAACTCTAATTTTTCTGTTTTTGAACAAACCCATTCAATTTTTTCATGTACCTCTCTAGGAAGAACATTCAATGACATGAGAGCATCCCAACTAATTCAACCTCATTAGGTAAGTGAATTAAAATATAGACATGAAAATCGATAAAACTCGTGGGAAGTTCCTTATCAAACATACAAACAATATAAAGTATCTATCTATTCCACCATGGAATGCTAGCCATATAAATCTCCTTTGATGTTTTTTCTTTTTTTTTTTTAAATGGTTGGTGGAATCAACAACTAGTTGGGCACGTACTCATGTTACACGTGGTTGTGTTATCCAACTTCTACCACTATAACCTCCAGGTGTTCCCATGCTACCCCACGCACTACACCCTAGATTAGTCAAGGGGAGTTGAACTAGATACCTCTTTCGAATTACATTTTCATGGAACTTGTGAATTGAGGTGCCCCCCGAGGGAAATCTCCTTTGATGTTATCCAACGTACAAATGTTGAAATTTTTTATATGGAACATCCCATGCCCTAGGGGAAGTTATGGTTGATATAAACACACATGAGAAAAGGATAATGAGACAAAACAATATACACACACATTGTTAATTACCATAAAACTATGAGTGAACAGAATATTTTTACCGACAATATAGAACAAGAATCATGTATTTGACATACATACTTGTTGAAGGCTCATATGGTGATGTGATTTTATCCCTAATAAATTCCCTTATAAAGTGAAGCAATGTTGTAGTAAACCCACATTAATAAGGTTCGTTCACACCCAATTTAACATCCTCCACCATAGAAAGATCATATTTATTAAAAATTCTTGGGACATCACCTTCTTTAAAATACCAAGAGGGACCATCCACTCCTTTAGTATTTTTTCTTGGCCAATGTCTCCTTTTAGTTATTGAAGCACTAAGATATTTCCTAACAGTCGATGTGTTTCTTTTATTTGATAATATGTGCCTCCATAAACAAGATTAAACATTTTTTATTATATGCATGGGATGTAGTAAGTAGCCAATACTAAGGTTCTCCCAATATGGAATATGATAAAATAAATATTTCCTTCTCATCCCAATTGAAATTTTATCAACATATGTGTCATAAAATTCAGGATCATCGAACAAAGAATCCCCATTTGAATCAAATAAGTCTACCATTTTCTTCTCCTTCCTTATGTAATATTCCCTAATCCAATATGTTGTTTTCATTAATTAAGGTCTACAGGTTATGTCTTGCTTACCATTGAAAGAAGATGCAATTCTTTTATAATGGTGGCCTTCTGGGAGGAATACCCTAGAGCATTCCTACACTATCTTTGGTAGGTGGTTGAACCATCTAACCTTTATAAAAGTTTCACAAAATTTACATCCATGATACTCGTTTGTTAGAAGACATACGATGTTATTGTATAGAGAAAACATCGGTGTCATAAATATTCTTGCACCAAATTAAGTATGCCAAATACCATTGCATATATAATAAAATCCATCAATATGATTACTAGAGAAAATTCTTATTCATGGATAATCGTGCATGGGGTATGGACCTATGCCATACAAAGTAAAACACCTATCCATTGGGATCAGTCTTGATACACCATATACATGTATCCCTTCCCGATATTGCTTATAATTACCCCTCCATTAATGTAATGTGCTTCCATTGTAACATCTCTCAAGTACACAAAAATATAGGTAAGATTTACCATGAAGTGGAGCATGGCTTTTTTTTTCTTTTTAAAAACACCTAACTTGCGCATTTAATCTAACATGTTATTGAATCATTAATTTAAAAAACAAGGTTTTCTACACTTTTAATAGATTTAGTAAGAATTTCTAACTTGTTTATATCAAACTATAAATATGTAAAGTTAAGAACATCAACACTTATTTACTTATCTTATGGTTACTCATAATTTGTTTACTCTTATAATTTAGGATAATGTAACCTTACAAATAGATATAGAATTCCTTGTGTAGAATATTTATAATAATCATTTCATTACTACATAATACTAATTATTCATTATTTAAATCCATTCTTAAGCAAGTGGTAAACATCGTTATTGAAAAAAATGATTATAATAATAATAATATAAGAATTAAAACTATAATTTGAAACTATTACACCACCAACATTATTGGCTATGAGTACGATTACTAATTAACCAAGGTGAAGAATTATAATTTGTTAAGATAAAATTTCTACCTTTGAACATAAACATAAGCTATCACATCAAATGTAATTATCAGATTTCATTCCTCATGTTGATTAAAACAAAATTTACAACATAAAGACATTAATATCATGTGCACTTCATTGATATCATTAATTATATCATTCGACAATGTGTTAATGTCACTGTTGTTGTGGCCATGCACACAAACTTTAAATACTAAGTTAGAATTTAAGTAATAAAATTTATAATGAAAATGAAAAAAACAATATATAATTGAAAATTCTTTTTTACCTATGTCACCCCAATGCGCACCCTTGGCTAATGCTAAATATGGACCGCCACGGAAGTTGGCCCCTACATAGACATAATCCTCAATCATAATGAGTTGATCTTTCAACCATTGGAAGAAGGTATGCCCATATGTGATAGTTGAAACGCCACCATGGAGTTCCATAATATTAACCCACCTCCTCATGCAAGTATCATGTGGAGTAGGCACACCCCAATCCACATTCTGAAGATGAAAAAGTAGTACCCTTTCAAGGAAAAAACATACCAAAATTGATCCATACCCAAACTGTTTTAACCGACCATTCCTGCACTTTGTGAACTATTTTTTCATGTTCTTAAGGAGGTCCTCGCACAAGTTGAATACATGAGTCTCCATGCATTTAATGGTGTACTGAAGTTAGTTCTGCAAAGACAAGTGTGGGGTTGCACTCCCTGCAACACGAGTAATGGTAAATATTATTGTCCTAAGAGATAAGTCGAGGAAATTCTTAATGGGATTATTCCCACTAAATTACCTCATTCGTTCCCATGTTTAGACATAATTTTCATATTTAACATGAGTTGGCTACTTTCATCCCACACAACAAAATACAAAAGAACCTTGTGCCCCAGAACTTGGTCCAACGTCTTAACCTCCCCACCACTCTACACCAAGCCCCATATCATCTAAGCCTGGTACAAAAGAAATGTCCTCCCAGTGTTGTGCAATGTCCTTTACTATTGGCCCTTTCCAGGATAAGATGGTGTTTGTTGTCTCTCCTCTATATTGTGTTGCTTTGTTACTTGTCATTCCCTACCAACAAGCCCGACATGTTTTCTATCAGGATAAATCTGATCAATTCCACTTGCAACATCAGAGGTGCACCTACGAGCTTACTTCTTCTGCTCTTAAATCCACCTAGCCTATTACTAGACAAGCAATCGCTAAGCAAGTGAGTCTGAAAAAAAGAATCTCTTTGTGCTTGGCTCACCCCACTAAGCCAAAAAACAATACTAACCTCGTACCCACTTCCATGACTCACTTGTTCCAATTATTTATAGATTTATACCCCCAACCCACACGACTACCCCCATATATTTCTATTGAGCACACACTTGATCTAACTAGTGGATCTTTTTTTCCTAATTCCCCATCCTATTGCATCTCTCCTCGAGGGACTACTAATATAGAACGCCCAATTGGTCAACTTTTGAACTCATGCCATATTCCATCCTCATTATGGCCCTGTGTGTCCCCCTCGTTTATTATGCCAAACCAGAAGTATTTTGAATGGTTCATAGTGACCAACGACCATACCCTTAAGAAATCCATAGTTACAAACTACTACCCCCTATCAACAATTTAGGATTTGTTGGACCACTTACGAGGGGCTTATTCCTCCACAAATATAGATTTGACTACAGGAAACTATCAAGCTTGCTTGGATGGAGCAAGTAATTTGGGAAAATACGAGGTCATTTATCTTGATTATATCTTAGTATTCACTAATTCTTCGAGAGAACATATTCATCAAATCAATCTCCACATGATATACTAAGGTCAACCATATATGTGGTCAACCACATTCAACCATGGTTAAGGTCAACCATGATCAATCATATTCAACCTTGCTCCATATCAAGGTCAATCATGATGAAGCATATTCCACCATGGTCAAATTCAACCATAGTCATCGTCATGGTCATTTATAGCAAACCATGTTGAAGGGCATGGTCATGGTTAAGGTCAACCTTAGTCAAGTTCATCCATAATCCTTGTTAACCATGGTTTTGGCCAACCATGGTCAACTATGGCCAACCAATATCAACCATGGTTAACCATTGTCATCCATTATCAACCATGGTAAACCGTAGTCAACCTTGGTCATACTTAATAAAGGTCAACTACAATCAACCATGTTCCTAGTCATCGTCATGGTCAACTATGGACAACTTTTATAAACCATACTTAACCATGGTGTGTCAACCATATTCAACCATGGTCATGGTCATCCTGAACCATGGTCAACCATAGGAAGCTATACTAAACCAAATTCAACAAAGGTCTACCAAATTTAACTATGGTAATGGTCAATATCATTGTCAACTATGCTTAACCATGGTCATGGTCAACCAAGATCAACCGAATTCAACCATGTTGATGGCCTTGGACAACAACGGTCTATGATGATCTTCCATGATCATCCATCGTCATGCATAGTGATGGGCATGGCCATTTTTTTTGAGTCATAGTCATGGTCATGGTCATCCATATTTATAATCAATCATAGTCATGGTCATGGTCATCCATATTCATAATCAATCATAGTCATGGTCATGGTCAATTGGGATTAACTATGGTATTTTTCATGCTCAAACATAGTCAGTCATGGTCATGGTCATGGTCAACAATATTTAGCCATAATCAACCATGTCCAATCATACTCTTTGTCACCCGTAGTCAACCATATGCATTCAAAGTCAACCATGGTCATCCATTAATCCATTAATATATTATTACATTAATGGTCATCTGAGGTATTATAATTAATGTATTATTACTTTATTAATGCATTACTACTTTATTAATCTATAAATTAAGAATGTATTTATGTATTAATACCTTAATGTGATAATGTAATACTTTCACGTATTTATGTAAGAATGTATTATTATTGTGTTAATGTACTATTAATAATTTATTATATTAATGCAAAAATGTACTATTAATACTTTAGTACTTTATTAATGTATTAGTGAATCAATTAATACTTCATAAATGTAATAATGTATTGTTAATGTATTAATACTTTTGTTATCACTCCAAGAGTCACTCTAGGTTGTAGATCGAGTGAGATCGGTAACTTAATCAAATGCTGAAATAAAAGGTATAAAATGGATCAATTTGAATGATTTGTTCATGAACTCTCTTAATCAAGACATACATGAATACACTCAGACAGATAGGGCCTTCAATTGTACTAATCATATGGTTTTAAAAGATTTAAATGAATGGAGAATACTTATTATACCAGCAAAATCACACACACTAAAAGTATATATGAAAGGCTAGCTATAATAGGTAAAAGTACTTGCAATATTGTATATCAATGCAATAACAAAGTGAATTTCATCAATCATTGAATAAACATCGAATAATGAACATACATTCATCCAAAGGTACATAATAGAAAAGAAAATCAAGGTTTGAGCATATATAGTGAAAGAAGCTTATATTCCAATATGTATTCAAAGTGTCATGTACACAAGAGTTCCTCAAATCCTCCAAATCCAAACCTCTAGCTCCTCCCTTTGGTGCTATTTATAGAAAGATTACATGCTCATATAGATCCAGAATAAATGGATCTTATAACCTAATTACCTTACCTATATTTATATATCCAAGTCATATTCGAATTTATGAGGTGGATGGAAATTACAAACTCTCAAATTTATAGAAAATGTTGCTCAAAGATTCACCTATATCTCTCAAATCCAAACATATTTTTTTTTAAATGAGAGGTTTTTTAAGAGGAGCTCATGATTGTGAAAAACCTATCTCACTTTCCAAAAATACCTTTCCATCTCATGAGAATCTATCTCCAAAAAATATGACTAAAACAGGAAAATACAGATTTCAAAATGAAGTGCCACATGCACCCATGGATGATATTTGATGAGGTATTTGAATAATATTCATCATTTTCCCCTAAAAATACTCTATCCAAGTTGAATCTGGACTTTTTGACCAATTGTTTTTAAAACTGCCATCTACAGGAAAATTTGTAGCGCGCTTAGTGTAAAATCGCTAGTTTGCGCTGCAAACTGTTGAATACTTTGTTTTGTGTCTTTTAAGTATATATGCATTCTAGGAAGTTTTTCAAAGGTTTGAAAGTGATTAAATAATATATGATAATTATATTAATGATATTCCAACTGAAACAATCACCTTTTAGGCCACTTTGGTAAAGAAAACTTAAAAGCTTAATACAATTAAAGTTTTCCAACATTGACTTTTTTTTCTTGAACTTTGTGAGTTTTTGATGTAGATGATAGTGCACACTTGAAAGATTACTCATGACTGATTTATAACCTTATTTCATTCTTAATATCTTCATAAGGCAAAAATTCATACATCCTAGCATGATAAACTTTAAGTAATCAAAACTAGTCTTGATTCCAACTCTATGAAGTTGACATGATATATTTGCATGTTCTTGAAGGAGAGGTGAATATCTTCAGGTTGTATACCACATATGGCCCATTAGAAACTCCATGGATCCTAAAAATTAATTTTGGTTTGACCCAAACTTTTAATGCCAACACACAAGAAAATGTAGCACTACGCTGCAAACTTGCCATAGCATGCATTCGTTAGCTTAATGCTTCTTTATCCACCTTGGAATATTTATGAAGGTTGGAAATTGTGCCATGAGCACCATATCACATAATAAAACATAAAACACCCTAAATAAAACTGAATCTCACCATCAAATATTACTTATACCTTTGCAAAATTTTAGGGTTCACCATTACACATGAAGCTCAAGTGCATTGGAAAAGCAAAAAGCGTCTTGAAATTGATACAAGCATTGTCAATAATTTGGAAACCGTGATGGAAAACCCTTCACTAAATCTGATACAAACATGCTTAGTCTCCTTTGTTGATCAATCAAGCATTACTATAACCAAAAGAGAGTATGGAAAGTATATGGAAAATTGTGAACTAATGTGTTGTGTTAGTATCATTCTTGATAAAATAATACTCCTGCGAGTACTTTGAGCCTATGCCCTTATGAAATCAATCCCAAAAACTCTCTTTAACACTACTAAAGTAAAAATTATCACTGTGATGAGCAAGAAGGAAAAATACTTGAGCATGCTTTTGGATAAGTCCATGTCTTCATTCAACATTCTGAGATTTGATTTGAGAAGGAGGTTTTGCTTATACATGTTTGTTAATTGAAAAAATTGAACCTTCTTCTTTCTAGTGAAACCCATTAAAATCTAGTAATCATGGCTCAGACAGTTAAAATAGGTGTTTTCATCGTACTGAATGGGAAAAACATCGTTGGTGCTACCAACTCACTTTCTCTTGGATTTAGGACTAAAATATGTTAGAAAAACTGTGAACTAATTTTCTTTGTTAGTATCATTCTTGATAAAATCATACTACTGCAAGTACTTTGAGCTTGCTCCATTATGAAATCAATCACAAACACTCTCTTTAACATTGTTGAAGCCAAAATTATCACTATGATGAGCAAGAAGACAAAATACGTGAGCATGGTTTTGGGTAATTCCAAGTCTTCATTCAACATTCTGAGATTTTATTTGAGAAGGAGGTTTTGCTTATACATGTTTGTTAATTGCAACCCTTGAACATTCTTCTTTCTAATGTAACCACTAGTACATATGAACAAATTTGCAACGGTTGTTCATTGATATTTCCACACTTATCCGTCGCAATTTCCACGAACGTCGAGATTTTTTTTCGTCATAATAATTTCATCGCTATATCCACGATCGAGGTGTGCGTGGAAACATCGACAAAATTAGCTAGCCACGTGTCACCACCTTCAATATTGATTAACCTTCTACATCGTCGCAATTACGACACAATTCCGTCACAATACCAATGAAGAAATGTGCCAAGTACGATGAAACTTCGTCACAATTGGGACGAAAAGTTATGCCAAGCCAATAACTTGCGACGCAACTGTTGAATGTGTGACAAAATTTTGTCGCAACTTGCGACGAAATTTCATGGTAATATTGACGAGTGCTATTTCTCAAAACCATATTTACGATGGACTTGTTGTATATGCGACGAAACTTTGTGGAACAGTGCGACGAAAATTCGTCGCTATAGCAACGGTTATGGTAAAAAAATAAAAAAAAATCCAATGAAAGTCCGTCAATATTGCGACGATTACTTTAGGTTTTAAATTTTTTCTTTTACATGAAATATGGTATTACCATATTACATTGTAACTGTAACGACCTCCTCGTTACGCCGACAACCTCTTATAACAAGTGAATTTTTTTTTTGTGTGTGTGCGTGTGTACAAAGGTAACAAGACATTATAGTATGCACCGCCACATGACGATGCATCATGATGCATGCAACTACGATATCAACATAAATATTTAGGATGCTCATCAACATCTTCCAGTAAGGAACAACAATCAACCAACCAAATAAAAAGACTGACTACCCATCCATCCTACCCTGCAATGGTTAGAACCTCCAAGACACATAAGAAATGCTCAAGCTCAAGTTCCCATCGATTTTAACCATTTCAGGTCTCAGGGCTGGCGACTGTTCTGAGGAACATGGAGGTGTCTACATCCCGCCCAACACAATAATACCAAGCCTCCTAAGACAATGATAAAAATGTAACCATCACGATCGCAGTCCACAAGGTTATCTACATTAAGGCAATTTGCGACAGTGAATCATTAAAAACTCATTAAATTACTCATTACAATATTGCATGGGAGGTGTACTTTTAATTCAAATTTCAAGACAATGGCAATCAATAAAGAAAGTAAGGTAATTAACACATCTTATTCCAACCTTCATTATGAGCCCTGCAATGCATGTATAAAGTGCATAATATCATTAGCGTACGATCTAAATTAGTTTTGAAAACATTTCACTTCGCAATTCTAAATTACCAGTGACAACAGGGCATCATCTAATTTGTCATTTAAAGAACATTACTAAGCAAGTCTAAAATTCAACTGGATTAATAATTAAAGTAAAGTTAATCATCAATCAAAATCGAACTAGTCTGTCATCCAACCATATGCACGTCATTATAATTCAAGTATCTAAATTGAAACTGAAAGAAGCATATACTCAACACCCATAAGGATGACAAGGCAGGTTAGTAAAATAAGAATTTGTGCTAGCTAAAAATACATTCTATTTTTTAAAGCATCACTCCTTCCACATCACCCTTTATTATTTACATGGATTATTT
>ML839599.1:12217-28656 GCA_009831015.1 Picea engelmannii | reverse complement strand
AAATTTATTATTTTATTTTTATAAGGTATTTTTCTTAAGGGTAGACAAAATTTTACCCCTAGCGAAGTTTTAGACTTAGGACATAGATTCTGAACTAGGCAACATTTTAGTTAGGGAGTTGTTTTTTTTTAATTTCTTAATGAGATATTAGTCTTAGGCCATCTAGGTTCGTTCCTTTAACATCATCAATGCGACGTGCCCTTCAGGATGCACTACGTGCTCCAAGGGTGCCACTCGCCTCTAGTGTTTCTTTTGCGCGACGTGCCCTTCAGGACACACCACGTGCTCCAAGGGTGCCACTCGCCTCTTGTGTTTCTTTTGCGTGACATGCCCTTTAGGATGCACCACGTGCTCCAAGGGTGCCACTCACCTCTTGACTAATTGGTAGCCATCAATAACCCCTAGAGTCAACACTCCGCTAGGTGAACTTGTGGGAGACTAAGGGATTCTAAGGAATAAGGCCCCCACCTTATTGCGCACCCCTTAGAGTCATCATGAGCGACCATCACAATCTACCCTCATGGCATCGTGGATCCTATAGAACTAGGTAATTGTTAACCTACATTTCGAGCCATGGCGGGAGTGCTAGTAGGTTGTGGCAAGGTTGTTGTCCACACCTCTCCCTCAACCTCTATGGTAGTTGTGTGTGGCCCCTTTACTCCATATGTGAGTCTGGTTGGCAAGCTATCATCAACCTGCATCATCAATAATCATGTCAGAACATGTCCACATCATATCATCTAATCAAATGTACTAAAATCATAGTAAAAAAATCAAACCCCAATAACACACTCCCTAACTCAATCCAGAGTCCAAGGGGTTCCGTCGATGTCTTTGCATCCTCAAGGTCCAAAACCCTGCACACTCAGTAAAACCGATTCAATAGCATATGTCTATGTCAATGCAGTAAAACATCATGTCATCTATCTTAATGCATCATAATCAAAGACAAAATGTTTTAATATCATAATAGTCTGGATCACTTGCAAGCAAGTGTCCTCAAAGAATAAGTTTTCTTAGTGTGCTAGAGAGGGATGTTACATACACCCCCTCTTGGTCTAAACTTCATCCTGACGTTTCACAGTATCATATGTCTATCTATTAAACAAAAATGGAAACTGCTGGCGCATATTATATGCATCCTCCCAGGTCCCCGAGTGTGGACTATAATTGTCCCACTGGACCTTGACCTGGTCTACCGTTCGACGTCGTAACTGTCGAACGCAATGATCTAAGATGTGGATCGGATCAGCTGTGAACGCTCCCTCGTCTGATCCTGCAAGGAACTCATGTCAATAACATGTGTAGGATCACTAATATAATGTCTCAAAACAGATACATGAAAGACATCATGCATACGCCTCAAAAAATCAGGCAAGGCTAGTTGATAGGCCACGGGGCCCTTTCTCTCCACAATCTCGAAAGGTCCCATGAACCTAGGAGAGAGTTTAGCTCTGTTTCCAAACTTGATCGAACTTTTATGAAGTTTAGCCCGCAAGAAGACTTGATCGCCAACCTCATAACTACGGTCGACTTGGTGTGCATCGACATAACTCTTCTGTCGATCCTGCACTTCTTTAATCCTTTGTCTTATGGTTTGCATTTTCTCTTCCATTTCTTGGATCACTTCTGGTCCCACTAGGACCCTATCCTCAAGTCGATCCCAACTCAAGGGCGTCTGACACGGTCACCTGTAAAGAAACTTGAAAGGCACCATTTTAATGGTGCTCTGGTAGTTGTTGTTGTAAGCAAACTCTACTAGTGGAAATAATTCCTCCCAACGCTTTTGTTGGTCCATCACGTACATGCAAAACATGTCTTCCAAGGTTTGGTTCGTTCATTCAGTATGCCCATCAGTCTCCGGGTGATACGCAGTACTAAAGTTAAGTTGGGCTCCCAAGGCCTCTTGGAAAATCATCCAAAATTGTCCAGTAAACATCGATCCTCGATCGGATATAATCCTCTTAGGCATGCCATGCAGTATCACAATCTCATTGATGAAAACGCTAGCTATGTCAGGTGTCTGATACGTCGTACGCATAAGAATAAAGTGAGCACTCTTCATCAAAGTGTCTACTACTACCAAAAATCGAGTTATGTCTCCTTGTCATCAGTGGAAATCCAACAATAAAATCCATCGAAATAACCGCCCATTTCGATTCCGGAATGGCATGTGGTTGAAGTAATCCTACTGGATGTCTATGTTTAGCCTTTACCTGCTGACACTCTAGACATATGGCCACATAGTTGACTATGTCATCCTTCAATCCCTTCCATAAGAATAAGGGTTTAAGGTCTTCCCTCATCTTCATGACCCCCAGGTGAGCCATGTAAACTTCTCTATGAGCCTCGCTCAGGATCAACATCCTCAACTCGTCGTTTGGCGGTACGTAAAACCGACTTTTAAACCTCAATAAACCATCGCTATCAAATGAAAATCCCTCATATCATGGTACCATCATTGTGTTTCGTCCGATAACACCCTCGACCTCCTTGTACCAGTCATCGTCACGCTGTAAAGTGAGAATCTTCTCACGTAGATTCGTCTGAAGAGGCAACACCGAAAAGATGCGTGGTCTCTGACTCAAAGCATTCGCCACTTAGTTCACTGTTCCCTTTATGTGAGTAATCTCAAAGTCATACTCGTTAAGCATTTCTGACCAACGTTGTTGTCGTGCGTTTAGGTCGCTTTGCATAAAAATGTGTTGTAGTCCACCATGATCAGCCTTTAGTTCAAATTTTAGTGTCTCCAAACCTTCAAGGCATATATTATGGCTAATAACTCCAAATCATGCATCGCATAGTTCTCATCATGCCTTCTCAGTTTCCTCGAAATGTAAGCAATCACTCGTCCATCTTGCATCAAGACTCCACCTAAACCTTCCTTGGATGTGTCAGTGCATAACAAGAAGTCTGTGTCCATGTCAGGGACCTTTAGTATCGGTTTTTTTGTTAACAACTCCTTAAGCCTCCGAAATGCTTCTGCGCGTTACTCGGTCCAAACAAACTTCTTGTTTTTCTTCTGCAATTCCGTGATTGGATTTGCTATCTTCGAAAATCCCTCGACAAACCGTTGATATTATCCGGCTAAACCCATAAATCTATGTACTTCTGTGACATTCATTGGTGCAGGCCATTCCATAATAGCCTTGACCTTGGTTGGATCCACGGTGATACCTTCACCGGAGATGACATGCCCTAAGTAGTGAATCCTTGATTGATAAAAAGAGCATTTGGACAATTTCCCATACAATTTGTGCTCTCGCAGACACTCTAATACCAAGTGCAAGTGCTCTTCATGCTCCTTTGTCGTCCGAGAGTAGATCCAAATATCATCAATGAACACTTGGATGAACTTGTCCAAGTACTCGTGGAACACCCTGTTCATCAAACTCATAAATACCCCTGGGGCGTTTATCAGTCCAAATGGTAAAATAGTAAATTCGTAATGTCCAAACCTCGTCTTAAAGGAAGTATTAGGGATTTCATCCTCCTTTATCCATAACTGGTGATACCTTGATCGTAAATCGATCTTGGAGAACATCGTCACACCCTTCCTTTGATCGAACAGATCTTCAATTCTGGGCAAGGGACACTGGTTCTTGATCGTAGCCTTGTTCAGTTGACGATAGTCAATGCAAAGCCTTCACGATCCATCCTTCTTTCGTATGAAAATAACCGGTGCACCCCACGGTGACACACTAGGACATATCAGTCCCAGGTCCAACAACTCCTTGAGTTGCATTTTCAACTCTTGCAACTTTGGGGTCGACATCCGATAAGGTGTTCTTGCTATTGGTTCGATCCCTAGTTTCAATTCTATGGTAAACTCCAATTCCCTTTCTGGCGGCATCCCAGGTAAATTCTTTGGAAATTGGTCCACAAACTCCTTCACCATTGGAAGGTGTTCTAGACCTTCCTCTACTCCCTTCTCGTTTAGCACAAGGATCGCATAAATCTTGCACCCCTTGCACATACTCTTTTGTAATTGTAAGGAAAAGATGAACCTCAGGGAAAATCCTTGGTTCATTCCTACAATCACACGTCTCTGTCCCTCATCATCGACCAAGCTCAATTGTTTTGTCTTACAGTTGAGTGTCGCCTCATGTGACTCCAACCAATCCATACCAATCAAGACATCATAATATCCTAGGATCATGACGTACAAGTTGTCTCTCGTGACAAACTCTCCCTGGTTAAGGGCACAACCCGTAACCTTTCCTCCAACCTTCTGTTTGGATCCCGATGACATCTCCACGTAGCTAAAATCATCATGTTCTACTGCCTTTACCTTAATCCTTTTTAGCACTGCACCAAAAATGAAACTCTCGGTAGCACCAGGATCTATCAAAACACTAAGGGTCTGGTCAGTGACTGTACCTATCGTCTCGAGCACAGTCGACTGGTGATTTTCCCGGTGGTTATTCACCACTGCATGAATCCAATGGGCCTTTCCCATATCTCCCATGGTAGTGGTACCAGCCGATCTGGACGCTCTGGTCCTCTCCACAGGACAATCGCGTTGGTAGTGTGTCTCCCCACACATCCAACACCACCTCTTCGGCCCAGTAGTCCTGGTACCCGAAGTAGAAGATGACGGCCCATCGGCCTGGAACCCTGGTCTGTTCTGCTATACAAGCCTAAATTGCTACTGCTGCAGGCGACGTTGTTGTTGATGCGGTGGTCCCCGATAAGGGATTTGCTGCTGAAGCAACGGTCATCAGGGTGTAGTGAAAGTGGATCCCCTTTGGAAGCCACAATATCCTAGTGTAAGTCTCGCTGGTGTCTGGTGTTGTTGTGTTCTAGATGAACCCTGCCCTACTGGTCTCGCTGGAGTCCTGGTCTGACCCCCACTAATAATCTCCTCCTCTGCTATGAGGGGATTCTGGACGACATCGTGCAAGGTTTGGGGCATAAAAATCCTAACCTTTGCATGTAGGTCGTCGTTAACGCTGAACATGAACCTGTTGACCTTAATTTTTTCAGTGTTAAGGTGCAGAGCGTACCGGAGCATCTCCTTAAAATGGGCCTCGTACTCGGGAATCGTATGACCTCCCTATCATAAGGCGTTGAACTCATTGAGCTGACGCTCGATGAATTCCTCTGAAAGGTACCTCTCTCGAAACCATTCCTCGAACAATTCCCATGACACGTCTTCGATGGCCATGTTCAACTGCGGTAGGAGCGTCTTCCACCATAGAAGAGCACTCCCCTTCAGTTGAAAGACCGCCATGTGGAACTTCATGTTGGAGGTATAATCGTGAAGTGCAAAGTACATCACCATGTTCTCCAACCATGCCTCGACGGCTGCGCCATCCGGGGCACCAAAGAACTCAGGAAATTTGACCTTCTCGAGTTCACGGTGAATGATACCAGTAACGGTTGGTGCACACGGTGGAACCTTAGCGGGTGTCGGTGCCCTGGCATCATCTCTGTCCAAATGGCTGATCAGTGCCTCAGACATGCGCTGAAAAGATCTCATCATCCCGACAACATCGCCAACTGCTATCTGCTCCTGTTCGAGAACCTGCTCGTCTCCCTAGGGGTTAGACCCCTTAGGTGTGGATGCTACTGGAGGTGTCGCGTCCCCTCCCCTAGCACCCCGTCGTCTGCCTCTGCGGCATCCTCTAACCATGATTACCTGCTCACACACAATCAACTCGATCAATAACAGTATAATTAAATCATGTCAACGAAAGCCGTAGCGATCCCAAGTTGCGGGTTGAACCCGCTCTGATACCATATGTAACAACATCCTCGTTACGCCGACAACCTCTTATAACAAGTGAATTTTTTTTGTGTGTGTGTGCATGTCTACAAAGGTAACAAGACATTATAGTCTACGCCGCCACATGACGATGCATCATGACGCATGCAACTGTGATATCAACATAAATATCTAGTACACTCATCAACATCTGCCAGTAAAGAACAACAATCAATCGACCAAATAAAAAGACTAACTACCCATCCATCCTACCCTGCAATGGTTAGGACCTCCAAGACACATAATAAACACTCAAGCCCAAGTTCCCATCGATTTTAACCATTTAAGGTCTCAGGGTTGGCGATTGTTCTGAGGAACATGGAGGTGTCTACATACTGCCTGACACAATAAGACCAAGCCAACTAAGCCAATGATAAAAACATAACCATCATGATCGTAGTCCACAAGGTTATCTACATTAAGGAAATTTTCAACAGTGAATCATTAATAACTCATTAAATTACTCATTACAGTATTGCATGGGAGGTGTACTTTTAATTCAAATTTCAAGACAATGGAAATCAATAAAGCAAGTAAGGTAATTAACAGATCTTATTCCAACCTTCATTACGAGCCCTGCAATGCATGTCTAAAGTGCATAATATCATTAACGTACAATCTAAATTAGTCTTGAAAACATTTCACTTCGCAATTCTAAATTACCAATGACCACAGGGCATCATCTAATTTGTCATTTAAAGAACATTACTAAGCAAGTCTAAAATTCAACTGGATTAATAATTAAAGTAAAAGTAATCATCAATCAAAATCTAACTATTTTGTCAGCCAACCATCTGCATGTCATTATAATTCAAGTATCTAAATTGGAACTGAAAGAAGAATATACTCAACATCCATAGGGATGACAAGGCAGGTTAGTAAAATAAGAATCTGTGCTAACTAAAAAGACATTCTATTTTGTAAAGCATCACTCCTTCCACATCACCCTTTATTATTTACATGGATTATTTTATTTGCTTCCCAATTTCATACAACCACATTCAATAATACCAAAATGAGATAGACACTAGGCTTTTACCCAATTTAAAATAAATTCGTTTCTTTTCCAATCAAATCTTATCAAGTTGTTGAATGTTCTACAAATATCATTTACTTATTTATTTTGGGCTATGCTACATGGTTTTATGCCTAGTTAAGGAATTGATAACATAAATTACTATTCTAATCGTTTCCAACGATTTGATTATTATTGGATACTTTTACAATTGGTGAACAGGGTATGTTATGATTAGACTGAGGTTGAGTAATTGATAATCTACATAAGAGAACAAGGATTTCAAGAGCATCTCACTATCTAAGGATTTATTCTTAATTATATAAAACACATATTAATCCCCACCATTAACTATGCTAAAAGCAGATGTTATCTATAACAATTACATATCAATACCACAAAACGATGACCACATTAAGATTAACATTACCAGGAATATTAGCATTAAGATAGGTTTAGGATACTTCATAAGTTTGAACTCCATGTTGAAGACTAAAGAAATTAAAAACTCCCTCAACTTATCACAACATTGAAATGTTTTAAATTTGATAATAAAACATTTTTAAAGTAGATATTGAAATATTTTAATTATGGTATAGATTAAAATATTTTTATTATTATTAATTTTTAAATACCATGTATTGACTCTACTTAAACATAAAATTAATCACAAATTTCCTTTATACCAGACTGAAAACAATACCTCTTAACCCAATGAACGGATAAATTAATAGTTAATGTAAATAAATCAAAAGAATATTTAAAATTGCATATCAATTTTATGTAAAATTGCTAAAAATCAAATGATTCTGATCAGGTGATAGTACTTCAAAAATGTTATGTGGAGCATATTTAAAGGTTGATCCCAACAATCAATTCCTAAAGACCCGTGCCGCAGTGCTTCTAAATTTAAATTCTTATACAAGGATTTCCAAACAGATAATGAGTAAAATACAAGTAAAATATAAGTATGGGGTCGACGGTGAATTGAAGTGGCACATTCTTTTCTCTGCTCATGGATATTCATGCCCATAGTTTATAAAAAAACGCCCACAATAATATAAAAATGCCTAGGGTAATATAAAAACGCCCACGGTGATATGGAAACACCCACATTGATATAAAAACGCCCACAGTGATATAAAAACACCCATTGTAATATTTAAACGCCCAAAGTAATATAAAAACGCCCACGATGATATAAAAATGCCCACAGTGATATGAAAACACCCACAATGATATACAAATGCCCACGGAAATATAAAACGCCCACGGTGATATGAAAATGCTCGCAGTGATATGAAAACGCCCACAGTGATATGAAAATGCCCACTGTAATATTTAAACGCCCACAGTGATATGAAAACGCCCACGGTGATATAAAAATGCCCACATTAAAACAAAACGCCCACAGTCATATATAAAAACGCCCACCGTAATTTATAAATGCCTACAACAATACATATGCCCAGAGTAATATGTAAACATGCCCACCATAATTTATAAATGCCTACAACAATACAAAATGCCCACAGTAATATATAAACGCCCACATTATTACAAAATTCCCATAGCCATATTTGAAAATGCCCCCTGACAGATATAAATGCCCCCAGTCATTTATAAATGCCTAAAGAACACCAATAAGAAAGTGCAGCCAATAGTAAGAGAATGTCAGAGCCAAGGATAACTCATCGAAAGGATTGTGGGGTTATAACAATCTAGGCGCAGAAAACAACAAGAAGGAAACGAGATGATCCAAAATTCAACACATCAATCATCATCATAAGGATTCATATACAACTTTAAACAATTTTCCTTTTATTCTTAAACAAACAAACACACTTGTGTACCTATATTGAACATTGAAAAATAACCCGAAGACGCTATCCCACACTTGAGCTCCGTGCCACTCCCGCTCGCCGACTGCCAAAACCTCATCAGTACCTCCCAGTCAATGCTAGGGGTACTCTACTTCCCCCTTAGCTCCCCTAGCCATAAAGGGGCCACACACTATCCAGATGGTATGTCTAGCTCCTAGCTCGCCTCACAAGGCCAAGCTACCACTCCCATCCGAGCTGGGAAATCCCAACTCCCCACAAGTAATCAGTCAAGTCACAAATCCGACAACATAATGTTATGCTAACAGCCGATCCCCCTTCTTCCTTCTCTTCCCTTTCTTTTATAGAGTTTTAGAACTTCCGTCTTTCCCTAAATCTCATTAAATTTAAGTTTTAATAAAATCTTCTAAAAACTCTCCTTTGTACAAGTGTCATCCATCCCCCTCTTTCCTCCAATAATTATTTTCTTTAAATTAAAAGTTGTCTCATTTCCCTCACCCACCAAGAGTTGCTCCTAAATTTACTTCTAGGTGTTCCTAGATTCCCTTACAGGTTTAAATACTTTCCCTAAAATGAAGTTGCTAATTTAGTTCAAATTAGAAGGTTCTTAATTGCAGATTCTTTACTATGTTGACCTCACTTTTTACCATAAGTTCCCCTCTTTCCCTTAATATGTTTCCCCCATTCCTTAGTTTCCTAATTTTTATTATTCCCTTCTTTCCCCTTTTTATTAGAGCCAAAATGGAAGTTGTGATATTTACTCTTTTCCTTTTATTATTAGTTCAATATCTTTTTACACTTTCACAAGTTAAATAATTTATTTCTTCTTTACCTTTGATATCCATAGATTTTAATTAAGTTCTTACTGATGCAGGAGCATCAACGACTCCATCTTCCGAGACAGCGTGTGGAGAAAGAAGAGACAGCTGGACAAGCCAACAAACTTCAGATTTTGAATTCTACCTTAGTATTGTTGCGCCGCCGTTTAACTAAAGGCATTCAAAGCTGAGCGCACTTGTATTGTATTATAGATAGGAAGGCATTTAATGGTTTTAATGTTGTTAGATAGAAATTAGCTGTAGATTAGACAATTTCATCTTCCACGAGGGAAAACGAATATAGGAACCCTCCTTGTGTAATT
Source organism: Picea engelmannii (assembly GCA_009831015.1). NCBI lineage: Eukaryota > Viridiplantae > Streptophyta > Pinopsida > Pinales > Pinaceae > Picea > Picea engelmannii. The sequence goes on along the minus strand of ML839599.1, from coordinate 18,892 downwards.
GATTAGGATCCAACATTAGAAAGAAAGAGAAAGAGAGAGCAGAGCAGAGAGCTTGTGGAGGAACCCCATGTACAGATATTGAATTAATAGGAAAGCTTTGATTCAATTCCATGGATGTGTTTGATCTCTGTGTGTTGTTGATATTATTCTTCTGCATGCTTGCTTCTTTTCATGCTTATCTTCTATATGCTGCATATGTGATTTCCTATCAGGTTATAAACCTGAGAGAATGAGGGAATGAGTTTCAATTGTTTCTCTGTTTAAGTCAGGAGATTCCTGCATAGAGTGCAGTTGAATTCCTCCGCATAGAGTGCGTGAGGAGGCTGAGCAGTTGAACTTTTGTTCTCTTTCTCCCAGAGTCATGATGGGTTATTCGAGCCATGCAGATGAAGTGCAGGTCGGATTGAAGTCTCAGTAGTAATTCTGAGAGAGGAACGGCGCGGGCTATTGCCTTTGTGAGCGCACATAGTCCGGAAGAACTCAACACTTCAAGATTTGTTGAAGTTCGAGCGTGGGAAGTTGGTACAGAGTCTCTGGAGGAGAAGAGGGACCAAGATTAGGAGGGATAGTACCCTTTGCTTCGGTTGCACAGGACGAAGATGGTGCAGCGGATAAGTTCTCAAGAGGAAGAAAATCGACGGCGTGTAATCCCCGGGAAGTTCCACAAAATCCCGAGGACCGTCCGATCGTGGAGGAGTTGCGTGGGAGATAACCTGTAAGCACAGGTGTGGAGAACCAAATTCCATCGGACTTCGGGGTTTCGGCATTCGGGGATTGGTAAGGTGAGAGTTCTACACCTCGAGAAATCGTGAGTTGCGATTCCTCGAATCGATCTGAATCGTCGATCAGGACAGGGACACGTGGCGCAAGATCCTAAGGAGTCAGGGTTCGGGACTTTGCAAGGACTGTGACCTTGTGCATCAGGAACCGAGAATTCCCGAATCGCGATTCCCCGACAGTACGAGTGGAAGACAGGTGTCAGGGCGTCAGGCCTCACTAGGGAGGTGTTGACAGGTGGCATCGTAAAATAGGGGTTCGGGGTCTTGCGATGCAAAAGAATTTCGACTGGTGAAATCACGACCTGTGATTCCGCGATATAACCACAACCGTAGGTTTGTGAGACACGCTTCAAAGGATCCCTGGGAGTCGGGGTTCGGAGAATCGGGGTTCTCGACGTCAAGGAGTCATGCATCGTGGATTCGCGATCCGCGAAGTCCCGAAGTGACGTGGCGTGTGGGACCGCGATCGCTAGTGGAGTATAGGTGGAAGCATATCGGAGTTCGGGGTTCGGGGATTCATAGTGTAAGTGAATCACGGCATTTCATGTGCCGATTTCCCGATAGAGAAATCTCCGATAGAGGGAAGTGTTGACCCGTTGACCATCGGGGATTGGGGTTTTGTTTTGTATGTGAATTGTGTTCGCGTGAACCGCGAACTCCCAAGTCGCGATATCCCGATTTCTGAAGAGGGAGATTGCCGAAGGAGACTACTGTAGGTAGTGGACTCCTGTGTGGAGGGGAAGAGTACTTTGACTCTTCGGGCCCATGTGTGAAGAAGGTCCTGGTGGGAGAGACTTGCTCGGTGAGGGGCAGGTTACGTCAAGTGGTATCAGAGAGGGAGTACCTTTGCTTTCTGAAGCAGAGATAGAAGAGATATAATGCCACCTAGGAGAGAAAGGCAGTCTCCTGATCGTGAGGACAGGGATGCCCGAAGAAGGGGTAGGCCAGCAGGGAATCCAGAGATGGAGCATCAAATACGAGATCTCAGGGTGAGACTCGAAGATATGGAGACCACCCAGAGGCGTGGAGCGGGTACAGCAGAGTTCAGCGATCCTGAGGTTGAAGAGGAAGTTGGACACAACCAAGAAGAGGTCGCCGCAGAAGATGCCTCGACAGAGAGGTTGATCAGAGCCATTTCGAGGATGAGCTCGAAGACGAAGATGGATATTCCCGTCTATGAGGGAGATCTAAACGTAGAGGAGCTGTTTGATTGGATCCGAGCACTCGACACCTACTTCGACTACGAAGACATCGAAGAGGATAAGAAGGTGAGGCATGCTGTCACCAAGCTGAAGGGACATGCAACCTTATGGTGGGACGAGTTGTAGGCAGACAGGCGTTCCAAGGGAAAACAGAAGATAAAGAGCTGGGATCGGATGATCGCCAAGATGAAGGCGAAGTTCATTCTGAAGGATTACCCGATCACTCTGTTCAGGCGCATGCAGAACCTGAGACAGAAGATGATGACGGTGAAGGAGTACACCGAGGAGTTTTACAGGCTCAATATCCGAGCTGGTCATCGGGAGAGTGATGACGAAAAGGTGGCAAGATACATGAATGGGTTGAGGTATGACATTCAGGACGAGTTGAGCATGGTTACCATCCGCACAGTTGAGGATGCGTACCAGATGGCTCTCAAAGCCGAAGAGAAGCTGAGCCGCAAGCAGGGACAGCGAGGGCGAGGCAGAAGCCATCCTAGAGGCATATCAGTTGCCCAAGAAAGAACTCAAAAGCTCAAGGAGGATTGGAAGAGGCCTCAAGGGAAAGATGAAAGAGGTGGAACCTCACAACATAAGCAGCAAATTTCTGAGCCGAGGAGGCAACAAGATGATCAGCAAGGAGGATATGCTGATGCCAACACTTTTCCTCGTACCCGAGGTAGAGGAAGAGGCCGAGGAGTAATTATCACATGTTTCACGTGTGGTAAAGACGGTCATAAAGCCGTGGAATGTCCAGAGAGAAATATGGACAGAGGAAAATCTCACGTTGTTGAGGCGCAGAGGCGTGACGTGGAGGATGAAGACGCTGGAAGTGGGAAGTCACTGACAGTGCATAAGGTTCTTTTGAAACCTGAGAAAGAGGTGGACACAGCTCAGAGATGCAGACTGTTCAGGACGACTTGCAAGACCTAGGGCTGGAAATGCAAGGTTATAGTGGACAGTGGGAGCACCGATAATCTCATTTCGACCGAGATGGTGGAGAAACTGGAGCTGAAAACGAACAAATACCCGAGTCCATATAAAGTGACATGGTTGCAGAAAGGACACCAGGTATGTGTTACAAAGCAATGCTTGGTTAATTTTAAAATGGGTGAATATAGGGATGAAATTCTGTGTGATGTCATTCCCATGGATTTCTGTCATGTATTATTGGGAAGACCATGGCAGTTTGACAGAAATGTTGTTCATAATGGGAGGATGAACACATACACCTTGGAGAAGGATGGAAAAACACATACATTGCTTTCGGGAAAGGATAAGAAGGTGGATTCGGAAGGAACTAGTACCATACTTCTCATGAGTGGGAAAGAACTTCTCACAGAGCTGGAGAAGGATGAGGATCCACAGTTCTTTGTTGTCAGGAAGCCAAGAATTGTCCTGACAAGCACAAGAGTGGAAGACTTGCCGGAAGAGATTCAGGAACTGCTGGGTGAGTTCGCTGATATCATTGTGGATGAACTACCTCGTTCGTTGCCACCGATGAGGAGTGTGAGTCACCACATTGACCTCATACTCGGGGAAAGTTTTCCAAATAAGGCAGCATACAGGTTGACACCTCAGGAGAACGAGGAAGTCAAAAGGCAGGTACAGGATCTGCAGGACAAGGGACTAGTGAGAGAGAGTCTGATTCCATGTGTTGTTCCGACAGTACTGAGTCCGAAGAAGGATGGAGGCTGGAGGATGTGTACAGACTCCAGGGCAATCAATAAAATCACCACCAGGTACAGGTTTCCACTGCTGAGAATGGACGACTTGATGGATTGCTTGAGTGGGGCAAATTATTTCTCAAAGATAGATCTCAAGAGCGGATATCATCAGATCCGGATGAGAGAGGGAGATGAGTAGAAAACAACATTCAAAACAAACGAGGGTTTTTATGAATGGCTGGTCATGCTGTTTGGGTTGATAAATGCGCCAAGCACATTCATGAGGCTGATGAATGAGGTCCTGCGGGAATTCATTGGCAAATTTGTAGTCGTATACTTGGACGACATACTGATTTTCAGCAGGACGAAGGCTGAACACTTGAGGCATTTGGCCATTGTCATGAGAAGGTTACAGCAGGAGAAGCTTCTGATCAATTTGAAGAAGTGTTCCTTCATGCAGACGGAACTCATTTATTTGGGTTTCTTTATTTCAGCAAACGAATTAAAGATGGATCCTGAGAAGGTGAACGTGATCAGAAATTGGCCATCACCGAGAAATGTTTTCGAGGTAAGGAGCTTTCACGGTTTGGCAAGCTTCTACAGGAAGTTCATTCGAAACTTCAGTGGAATCAGTGCTGCAATGATGGATACTATGAAGAAGCGGCATAAAATTTTTCATTGGACAGTCGAGGCTGAGAAGAGCTTCAATCTGTTGAAGCAGAAGATAATTGAGAAACCAGTGTTAGTGTTGCCAGATTTTCAAAAAACCTTCCAGGTGAAGTGTGACGCCAGTGGGTACGCTGTTGGAGGGGTTTTAAGTCAGGATGACAGACCTGTTGCATATTACAGCGAGAAGCTGGATGATGCAAAACTGAAGTACTCCACGTACGATAAGGAGTTCTATGCCATCATACAGGCATTGAAAAAGTGGAGGCATTACTTGATACCCAAAGAATTCATTTTGTACAGCGATAATCACGCATTGCAGTTCGTGAGTCAACAGGAGAAGTTGAACCAGAAGCATGCGAAGTGGGTGGAGTACATGAAAAATTTCACATTTGTGATCAAGCACATTTCGGGGACTGCCAACAAGGTGGCTGATGCCTTGAGCAGGAAGTGCTTGTTGCTACAGGAGTTCAGAGTCAAAACCTTGGGTTTTGAAAATTTAAAGGATATGTATGCAGGTGACGCAGACTTTGGCGAGGCATACGAGGCAGCCGAGAACCCATTTCTCAGGGATAGGAGTCTGTGGATTGATTACCTGATCCAGGATGGATTGTTGTTCAAAGGAAATCAATTGTGCATTCCAGATTGTTCTATGAGAGAGAATTTGGTGAAGGAAAAGCACAGTGGAGGCTTAGCAGGTCATTTCGGGCATGACAAGACATTCGCCAAGCTGGGTGAGTCTTATTATTGGCCTGGCATGCGCGCAGATGTTAAACGGTTTGTTGACAGATGCAGGATATGCCAACATGCAAAAAGCCGGAAGCAGAACACAGGGTTCTATCAGCCATTGCCCATACCTGAGAGGCCATGGGAGGCGATCAGTATGGATTTTGTTTTGGGATTACCGAGAACTCAACGAGGAGTTGATTCCATTTTTGTAGTGGTTGACAGGTTTTCGAAGATGGCACATTTTATCCCGTGTCATAAGACCAGCGATGCAACCCACATCGCAAATTTATTTTTCAAAGAGATTGTGCGATTGCATGGATTACCGAGAAGCATAGTCTCGGACAGGGATACCAAGTTCATAGGCCATTTTTGGAGGACGTTGTGGAAGAAGATGGGAACTGAATTGGCATTTAGTTTTGCTTACCATCCGCAGACAGATGGGCAGACTGAAGTGGTCAACAGGAGCTTAGGAGATCTGTTAAGAAGTCTGGTGACAGAGCATCACACCAGTTGGGATCAAATTCTACCACAGGCAGAGTTTGCGTACAACGATTCTGTGAATCAGAGTACAGGTAAGAGCCCGTTTCAAATTTTGTATGGGACACAGCCGAGGGGAGTTTCTGAGCTCAGGGAGTCAGAACAGATTGAAACTAGCAGCACGAGAGCTGAAGAATTCACAGAGGCAATGCAGGAACTTCACACACAGGTGAAGTAGCGATTGCAGAAATCGAATCAGGAATATAAGTGCAGAGCCGATCAGAGGAAGAGGCAGCTTCAGTTTGAAGTTGGAGACATGGTTCTGGTGCACTTGAGAAAAGAAAGCTTCCCAAGGGGAACATATAACAAGCTCAAGATGAAGAAGATCGGACCGTGCAGAGTCCTGAAGAAGTTCGGAGATAATGCATATGAGCTTGAGTTGCTAGAGGGCATCGGGATATCTCCGATTTTCAATATATCGGATTTATATCCATATAAGGGCGAAGATGCAGGAACTGAAATTGTTGAGGAACCAGTCATCCAGTGGCAGAAGTAGTTGCCAATGGCACAAAAACCTGAGATAGAGTGCATACTGGACAAGAGAGTAGGCAGGAAGACCAGGAGGAAACAATATTTTGAATACCTGGTAAAGTGGAAAGATCACCCAGTGGAGGATGCCAGCTGGGAAACAGAGGCAGTGATACAGAAGCATGGGCATAGTGTGTAGGAGCTCATGGACAGGAGCCCATGAAATTTTTGAGCCGAGGAGTATGATGCAGGAGCATCGACGACTCCATCTTTCGAGACAGCATGTGGCGAAAGAAGAGACAGCTGGACAAGCCAACAAACTTCAGATTTTGAATTCTACCTTAGTATTGTTGCGCCGCCGTTTAACTAAAGGCATTCAAAGATGAGTGCACTTGTATTGTATTATAGATAGGAAGGCATTTAATGGTTTTAATGCTGTTAGATAGAAATTAGCTGTAGATTAGACAGTTTCATCTTCCAGGAGGGCAAACGAATATAGGCACCCTCCTTGTGTAATTGATTAGGATCCAGCATTAGAAAGAAAGAGCAAGAGAGAGCAGAGCAGAGAGCTTGTGGAGGAACCCCATGTACAGATATTGAATTAATAGGAAAGCTTTGATTCAATTCCAT
>ML839598.1:39598-64048 GCA_009831015.1 Picea engelmannii | reverse complement strand
ATGATTATTATTCTGAGTAGGAGTGATAAAGATAATAAGATCCTTTACTGCAAGTGTTCCTTTGATTCTAAATAACACAAAAACATTTTTTTTTTAAGTTTTAGGAAATCTCCCTTCTTCCTCATTATTAGACCCAATCTGTTTTTGTCAAAATTTTATGATAAATAATACCTTAATTATGAAGCTTATATACCTTTTTTTTCCCTTAAGAATTAAATAACACTTTTAAATTTTTCATTAACTTCTTTGAAAATTTAAAATTTCATTTTAATTCTTATTAGTCCTCGTCGAAGGCATAGAGGGACTATAGCAATCGATAATTTGTTGACTTCATATTAGTATGTCCTTTGACTATAAATTTTTGCATAATCTCTAGTGTTCGAACTAGAGAACTAAAAACATTATTTTTTATATAATAAAAAAAACCTTATATGCCATCATCTCATTGGAGAATAGATTCGAAGTCTTATTGCTAGCTTCGCTATTCCCAATGTTTTAAATGTTTAGATATCCAAAGTTTTGAGCATCGACGCTCTTTTTTTAATTTTTTTTATTAGTCCTTTTTATTGAAATGTTTACAAACCGAAAGTTTTGAGCATCGACGCTCTTTTTTATTAATTTTTATTAAAATGTTTACATACCGAAAGTTTTGAGAATTGACACTCTTATTGAGGTACTTGAATAGGCCCGACAACTTAAATGTTTACATAGAGAAAGGCCCTTAAATAGGCCTGACAGCCTTAAATGTTTACTTAAATAGGCCTGTCACAATACATTTTTCCTCGAATTTTTCCATACAATGTTGTAGTGAATTTGGACAATATTGTTGTCCACTGCCACTCGCATAGCCATCATATGTTTCATATTTATTCTATGCTTGGAATGCAATTTAGTCATCATTGAAGACACATATATTCTTTATTTTGTTCACCGGTTGTTGCTTGTTCATTGGTTCATTGGTTCGTCGGTTGCTGCTTGTTGTTGTTTGGTTCAGCTTTGCAAGGTTGAGGTCTTGCACCTACAATTGGACATGTTGGTGTTTTCTCACTGGTTTGTTGCTTGCTGCTTGATTTTTTTTTCTTCAACTTTGCAAGGTTGGGGTCCTACACCTATAGTTGGAGTTGTTTTTTCACTTTGTTGGGTTCAAGTCCTGCACCTGCAATTGGACCTGGGATTCTGTCGTTCATCATTGACGAGTAAGTTTCAATACCATAGTTGTATTTATTGCTTGTTGTTTGTTGTTTGTTGTTTATAGTTTTCTTTAAGTATTTCCTTAAATGTTTACTTAAATAGGCCTGTCACAGTACATTTTTCCTCGAATTTTTCCATACAATGTTGTAGTGAATTTGGAGAATATTGTTGTCCATCACCACTCACATAGCCATCATATGTTTCATATTTATTCTATGCTTGGAATGCAATTTAGTCATCATTGAAGATACATATATTCTTTACTGGTTCACTGGTTATTGCTTGTTCACTGGTTCGTTGGTTGTTGCTTCTTGTTTTTTGGTTCAATTTTGCAGGGTTGAGGTCTTGCACCTACATTTGGACCTATTTGTGCTTGCTCACTGGTTTGTTGATTGCTTCCGGCTTTTGTTTTCTTCAACTTTGCAAGGTTGGGGTCATGCACCAACGGTTGGAGTTATTTTTTGCACTTTGCAGTGTTCAAGTCCTGCACCTGCAATTGGACCTACGATTCTATCATTCACCATTGACGAGTAAGTTTCAATACCATAGTTTCATTCATATTTGTTGTTTATTGTTTATTGTTTGCAGTTTGCGAGTAAGAATGTTTAAGTATTTATTCATCATTCTTATCCTGCAGACTTTCCATGGAGGTTGGCATATCTTTTTCTCATGCTCTTAAATTTTCCTCCAAGTTTTTCCCCAGGCTCTACAACATGTGCATGCAAATGTCATCTGCACAACTCCGATTGTCATTTTTTATAGCATTACAAATCTCGGTCCTTTTTCGTATGTGACGAAGTGGAAATCTAACACCTCAATTGAATAAGGAATTATTTAGCCTTCACACCTTTCCCTCGATGATATTCCCAACTTGGAAAGGAATGAGTACCTACCTATCCCATACAGGAATCAAACCCGTGTCTTTCACATGAAAAAGACGATGTCAAGCTTGTTTTCCTTGTAGGATGTTCTTGTAGAAAAAAATTCAGGTAGGTGTAGAAGGGCTAGGTATGATACAACGGTAACTAAGGTGCAACAAAATTGAACACCATTGCCAATCATTATCCATCTTTGTCGGTTGCATATTTCAGTAAGTTATAAAGAAAAAAGTTCCAGGACCTGGAATGGAAATCCTTGGTAGTTCTAGGACCTGTTATTGCACTTTGCAGGGTTGAAATCTTACACTCGCAATTGGACCTGTGGTTCTGTCATTCATCATTGATGAGTAATTTTCAATACCATAGTTTCATTCGTATTCACTCTTTATTGTTTTTTATTTATAGTTTGCAAATAATAATGTTTAGGTATTTATTCATCACTCCTATGCTGCAGAATTTCCATAGAGGTTGGCATATCTTTCCCTCATGCTCTTAAATTTTGTTCCAATTTTTTCTCCAAAATCTGAACCATATGTATGCAAATGGTGTGTGCACAACTCCAGCTGTCATTTTCTCTAGCATTCAAAATCCCGGTCCTTTACCTTATGTGACGAAGTGGAAATCTAACACCTCAATTGAATAAGGAAATTCTTTAGCCTTCCCACCATATGGGAATGAGTACCTACATGTCTTTGCAAAATGTTCTTGTAGAAGAAAAATATGTTGAGATGGTGCTAGCAAGAGTAATTTTTCGTGGATTGCAAATTGCAATATTCAATCTCTATGCTGCCTCGTGTGCAACATTGCCAACATAATGAATGTTTTTTCAAATGAGACCTCAGTGTTGATATGCTACAAAATAGTGCCATAACAAAATAATTGGAAAACTACATGTGCAATTACAATCTCCGCTTTCTTTTGGTTAAGATAAAACATGTACAAAACACACTTATTGACCATGTATGGTCAAATGTTTCCATATCACAATACACCCTCTTTATCTTATACACGTAATGGTCTAACCATGACACAATTTGTCCTGTACTTGAATTGTGAAATATACATCAAACATATTACAAAATCATATTTCCATGTCTCAAAGCATATCTGGATACTTTGTTGCACAAAACCAAATCATTCAACTAGGATCATCCAACTTATTAATATTTTCTAGCTTGTAATATATTTGGCCAGGAAAAATTCTATATAACCACAACCATGGATCAAGAAAAATAAAGGTTCATGCTTCTAACTCTATCTTGTATTCTATTCCTTTGATTCTCATTTACTGTATGTACATATTACTTGTTTTCCCTTACATACCAACTTACATTCATGTTCATTGTATTTTGTGCATTCCCACATTAAAACAAACAAAATAACTGGAGAAGATGAAGGACTCTTAACCACAAATGTAGAAGAGGAGATACAAAGGTGTATGCTTCTACTCTTATTTCATATTCCATTGTTTTGTATTTCATTTATTGTCTGTATATTTATTCTACTGCTTTGCACCTAATTTATTGTATGTAGATACTACATATCTTCCTACATAATAACTTATCTTCATGTCAACTGTATTTTCTGTGCTGCTACATTGAAATAAATAGAACTGTATTTCTTTCTTTACATGTCTTTCTACATACCAACTTACCTTCATGTCCATTGTATTTTATGCATTGTTACATTGAAAGAAATAGATTATTTGGACAAGAGGATGCAATCTTATATGCCACAACAAAGGAAGCTGAAGTAAAATCTTCGAAAAAGGTATACGAATAGTGATAGTAAATCAAACACACAAAACGAGTAGGTGGATAAAATATTGGACTAGAAAACGATGATTTGGCAACAATGGGCCTTTGTTGAGACTTTCTGCTTCCTAAAATTTCCCTCCCCTTTTCTATTTTCCCACTATCTATTATCCATTTTTTCCCTCTTTAATACTTAACCGAATTCCCCTTTCTTTTTCCCCTCTACTTTCCCTTTATGGTTGCTTTACTTAGTCGTTTTTTCTGAAAATGTCTAGGTGTGCGGGTTGCCAGACTCACGGGTTCACATTTCTACTCATGCTTCTATATCACGAGTCTGACCAACGGCTTCCTCATTCCATACTTAGCCACTTTTTTGATCACGGGATCCCAGGATGGCGTGCTCAAAATTGTGCTTCTATTGTTCCATGTCTTGCAAACAACACCCGGAGTTACGCGATATACAAATCGACAGTCAGACCCCTGGGCTGGTGGGATCAAGATTGCGCTTCTATTGTTCTGTGAACTACAAACATCTCCCAGAGTTCTATGATATACAGATTGACCATCGAACTCCCCCATCATGCCATGTTCCATGTTACACATTTTTGCACTCAAAATTTCTTAGACATACAATTTGACCGTTGAGTCCTCAAGTTTCATGAGTATCCCTTGACACCCTATTTCACACTCCATCCCCTTCGATCTTGTATATGACATCCAGAACAATCATGAACAATATACAATGCATATGCTTATTTATTCGTTTTGATGTTCATGTTTCACATTCTTGCATCAGAAAAAGTTGGACAAGTGACATGGGCATGAGTAATCAATCATCGCAAACATCAACAGAATGACAATTCTGAAGGTAAATATTCATACAATGTGCTCTTTCTATGTTTACCAAACAAATATCCTGAATTATGTATTCATCTATGCCATGATAAATATGTTGATGTCATCTACAACACATGCTTTACAGTTCACAAGAAGTATCGATGAGCGCAAGTGAAACGCCCAACATAGTGCAAGCTCCACAAACTAAGAGGTATGGTTACAAAACTCTGACCTGCATACTTCATCCAAATTGTGCATCTACTTGTACATTTATGCCAAAAACAAAAACAAAAAAACAAAAAAATCATACAGACTGCCATTCACATTACTTTTCTGTTCAAAAAATGTCACCATGTCTAAACTTATAACACCCAATATATTATCGATAGAAGGCTTGAACAATCGTCGAACTGGACAAGTGTTCGTCAGGGACATAATGGTCGTGTATAGAACCTACTTAGTCAAGGCAAACAAAACTAGATGCATTGTGCATGCTGACATGACAGACAACGAAGCCATGATGATAGTCACATTGACTATCCCTACACAACTTGTCCAGAAACAGGCAAAAAACATCTTGCCAGGTAATGGGTTATCCATTACAAATTTTAATATATTGTCGAAAATAGTATATGACCATGGTGATTGTGATCGGATTATATCGCTCAATGAAACAAGTATTGTGGAAAAAGTTCCCACAGTTTGTTCAGAATATCGTTTTGTACCAAACACAACAATCAACCAACTTGCACTGAACAACGACATTTACCCAATCGAAACCGTTGGTGCAGATGTCACACACGCGAGAAAATTTGGCTCACAACACATTCTCCATATAAAATATGGAGAGTCAGACAACAACAAGGAAATGGTATCGTTCTCCATATCCAGTTTTGTCCTTTACTTTCACATGCTCATATATCTCAGTTATGTTACACAACTATTACACTGTTCCATGTTGCAGTTGCAATTGTTCGACACATATTCAAAATTATTTTCCTCAATGGAACAACAATTGCATAAAAGGCAATTTCCACTTATGTTGTTCAAAAATATAACAAAGAAAAGAGATGTTAAAGAAAGGATATTTCTCACAACCCAAGCAACATTTGTAATATAATTGTGAACGGACATAGTACAGGATCTCAATAAATTAACTAACTCGACAACTGTTGTGCATATACATCTACAATTCCATCCACACTTTGCTCACAAAAAATTGCTTTGAACAATTTTGTGCAGCTTTTTTTGTTGTACACTTGTATATTATATTGTTCAATATATTAACTACTATGCTCACGTGTGTAGGTTGAGGGTGTTTTGGTTGCGGCAAATGCGTGCTCAACCCCCTTCGAGCCTATATGTGCCAAATGCAACTCTCTTGCTTCTGCCTCTACTTTACAAATGATGGCACAATTGATTGCCTACGATGCAGTAAAAAATTCCCTTACATATACAGACATTACCTCAATGATTCCATCTGAACCCTCAACAACACAATTGTACATTTTATAATTAGACAACCTGTATTACAAGATGTGTTTCATGGGTTGGCAGAATTTCCATATGAAGTATACCTACAGAAAAAGGAAAACAATGTCTACATGTTACACGACTTTCGTGTCCATAGAAAATTTACATTAAATGCGGACAATGCCATACTGCACATCGATTGAACCAAAAAAAATAAAATCATATCATGTGTTGACAAGAAATGAAACAATCTCATATATATATGTCCATGCTACCCAATGAGGATATGAATAGAGTTTTGCAATGACATGGCAAACTGAACTGGAAGCACAAAAGATTGTTCAGTCCAGTAATGAGAAGCATGAGGAAAAATCTCATACAAAGTATCCAAATATAAATAAATCAAGTCCATCCTTTGAGCCATCAAAATGGCTTGCTCCTTTGAACAGAACCATCAGGCATTTTCAATAATATTGCAAATTTGGCATTTTTCTAACTCCATTAAGTTAAATGTTGACACTCTTTTCTAGAACTAGTAATGTTAGAACATTTCCAGATCAACGTGATCTTGGTTCATAGTACTATCAGAAGCAAATGTTCATAGTGATCTTGGTTCATAATAATATAGTAATCAACAAATTTCTTGGTGCCCATTTGGGGATTTGGTTATAGATGGGATACAATGCCCAATCTCCGCTGATTTTTTCCTATCTTGTGTTTGGCAGACTTTGGTTCATGTGATTTCATACTATATTTCAAGGTTCTCATGGGCCCAATTTTTGAATTATGGTTGGATGATAGATTCAGGATCTTAGCAGTTTTTCTATGATCTTAAAGAATATAAAATACCTTCCTTTCCTTTTAATGTAAGCTCTGTGACACAAATGTAATATGTAGTTCATTTTAACACTTTTACTTGATCAATGAAATTACCAAAATTCTGCTTCAGAAATATTTTGAAATAAAAGGATATATGTTAAGTGAAGTCCAATGGGACTATGATATCGACCACATAAAATTAAAATTAAAATTCGTCATTGTTATACTTACAGTGAAGTTGACAGTACAATAATTTTACTTGAACAACCCTGCATTGATTTTTCTGTAGCTTTTCAATGTTTTTCTTATGCAAACACATACTGGAAAGTATAACCATGACTCACTTTCTCTATTCCTTGATTGCAGAGCCTGTTCACCTGTCTAATGCACTTCATAGTTACGGTTAAGGCCATCAATGGGTCTTTTCTAAGACCAATTCTTGCTTCCAAAAATTTCCCTCCCCTTTCTTTTTCCCCTCTACTTTCCCTTTCTGGTTACTTAGTCATTTTTCGGAAAATGTCTAAGTGCACAGGTTGGCGGATTCATGCATTCAGATTTCCACTGATTCTTTTATATCACGAGTCTGACCAACCACTTCCCCATTACATAATCGGCAACTTTTTCGATCACGAGTTCCCAACCAGGTGGGCTCAAGATTGCGCTTCCATTGTTCCGCCCCCTGCAAATAGCACCCGGACTTCCCCGATATACAAATTGACCACCAAATTCCCCTTTATTTTTCTCCTCTACTTTCCCTTTCTAATTACTTAGTCATTTTTCCAAATATGTCTCATGATTTTAGATCAGGAGTCTAACTAACCACTTCCCCATTCCATACTTGGCCACTTTTTCTATCGCTGGTTCCCGGGAATGCTTGCTCAACATTTCGCTTCCATTTTTCCATGACCTACAAACAACACCTGGAGTTCTGTGATATACAAATTTATCATCGAAGTCGTCCATCATGCCCTGTTCCATGTTACACATTTTTCATTTGAAATTTCAGAGACATACCATTTGACCATCGGGCCCTCATGTCTCCTGAATATAATTTGTGACCCTATTTTGAAGCTCGATCGACCGCTTTCCATGCTTGGTCATTTCTCATAATCTCTTTCGAGGGTCGTTGGGTTGGTAGGTTCACGAAATGTTCAATCCTTAATCTCTCTTCGCCATCCCTGCCACCTTTGCACTTCTTTCTAGATATGCAATTATTAAGCTTTAATGCTAACAGCTCATCATGCAAGAACCATAAAGATTGTCATTAATGTCTAAAATGCTCGAGGAGATTTGCAACCAAGATTTGCGGAGGGTTATATTATCCCTTCTGAGTGTTCATTTTAAGCATTGTGGAATCTCTTTCACGTGTCATCCAATTGGCAGCTTCAATAAATCTCCAATCCTTAATCGCTCTTCATTGTCCCCGCCACCTTTGCACTTTTTTCTAAGTATGCAATTAGTAAGCTTTAATGGTAACATCTCATTATGCAGGCACCGTAGAAATTGTCATTAATCGGTGAAAGGATCGAGGAGATCTCCCATTGATACTCATTAAACCAAGATTTGTGAAGGGTTATATTATCCCTTCCAAGTGTTCATTTCAAACATCATCTAGAGCAAACGGATGTTCTTGTCAACTTATGGCAGTAGCTCGACAGCAGTTCTATCCAGATACAGTAAACACCTTCGGGCATGATGACCAGAACTTCTAGTGGTCAAGGGCATATTATTATTATTCATCTCCTTCCACCCAGAATAAAGTAAGGAGATGGTCCCTTGGTGCACCGAGAGATATATTTCAAGACAAAGAATTCCAAGGCAACCCCCCCCTACTCAGACAACCCCCCTGCATTGATGGTCAACGTAGAGGTTGATGCGGTCAATTTTGAGCTGGAAGAAGATGATCTGATGGACAATGATAAAGTGATGGATGATGGAAATGCAGACATTGTTCCCACTCCTGTGTCCAAATTGAAATCCACCATAACGGGGGGGCACTTCCCAGCTCGACGATGGTAGCCCTAACAAGACCAAAGGAAGGGGTTTCAGAAAATAAATCGACGTTGAACGCAATAGTTGTTTTGCATATCAAGAGTTTGAGTCTCTCAACTCAGATGTCGATCCTCACCCTCAAAAATGTATCATTTCCTTTCAATTTTAGGGTTTTGGATTGGGTTTGCATTTGTCCCTGGTGCAGGTTGTGTCCCTGAAGTCTTTGACTGTAAGGAGATGGTCTCTTGGTGCACCGAGAGATATATTTCAAGCCAAATAATTATTCAATTGCAGGACCATTCTCATGTTCTTTGGAGATACAATTAACATCTTAGGTCCCAGTGGTGTAAGGAAGATTCCTACTACTCATCCCCTTCTTTGTAGAACGAAGTAATTTGGACCTCTGGAATTTCTCATGCAGGCTGTGTCCCTAAAGTATTTTCCTGTAAGGAGGTGGTCTCTTGGTCCCCTTCTGCCCAGAACGAAGTAATTTGGACCTCTAGAATTTCTCGTGCAGGTTGTGTCCCTGAAGTCTTTGATTGTAAGGAGGTGGTCTCTTGGTGCGCCGAGAGACCTATTTCAAGCCAATGAATTATTCCACTGCATAACCACTCTCCTCTTTCTTTATCAC
Source organism: Picea engelmannii (assembly GCA_009831015.1). Taxonomy (NCBI): domain Eukaryota; kingdom Viridiplantae; phylum Streptophyta; class Pinopsida; order Pinales; family Pinaceae; genus Picea; species Picea engelmannii. The sequence goes on along the minus strand of ML839598.1, from coordinate 54,473 downwards.
CTCAAGTCTTCCGCAAGATATTGATATTGTCATAGTCAACATTGACCTTCAGAGGAGAAGACTGTAAGGAGTTCCTAAAAAAGCATGATAATTAGTTTTGTATGCAGGTTCAAGAGCTTGTCAATGCCTCCTGCATGTTGTCGCACTAGATGAACAACACATAATTGTATATATGCTTTTTTTTTGTAACTCGTCTACCTGTATTTATGACAAGTGTGTTCAATGCTTTGGTGCAAAGAACTTAGTCCAATGTCTATGGATAAATATATATTACCCACTAATTTTCTTATAGATTTACTATTAAAAAATTGCCTCAGAATCTTGGTTGGTGCTTCTTTGCTGGATTTAACACCTCTTCTCATTTGCATGGTTTGATAGTCTCGTAATTCCTAAATATTGTATTGACTCAAGTAATTTGACCAAACATGGAGCATTGAACAATTATATGACAATGCATTGTGTCGATCACATGAGGCTGCTATGGAAACATAAATGAATTTCACACAGTTTCAAACCAACATTCAATTCCATTCGTAATGTAGATAGAACATAGCAACATTAATTCACGTTGCGAGAGTTGGGGCCCCGCCAAAGAATTTTTGTTCTCATCTCAACCTTGTTGAGCGAACTATCTCTTATTTTCCTCTTGCTTTCTTGATTCCTTCACTCGAAAAGGAAATATATTATTGGTTGTCCATCCCCTCGCCTCTATTTGAGCACTTTTACTTTATTAATGAAATTACCAAATTTCTTCTTCGCAAATATTTTGAAAAAAAAAATGATATATGCTAGTTGAAGTCAAATGGGGCTATGAAATCAACCACAATATTAAAATTCAATTCTGTCGTTGTTATACTTACGATCAAGTTGACAGTACAATAAGTTTATTTCTAGATATGCAATTAATAAGATTTAATGCTAACAGCTCATCATGTAGGAAGTTTAATACTTAAATCAATATTTCAAGGCATTAAACAATGTATCAAAAACACAATTACTCCCACAGGTTGCAATAAAAACAAATCTTCAACAAAGAATTGGTTGACGCACCCCATTCGCCTGAAATGACCAATAGCACAATCTACGAAATCGACCTACCTATTATCAAATCAACAAAGATGAATATTATGGGATCAAATAAATAAAAAATTGTGTGAGAATTGAATTGGAAAAACTTTTTACTTATTCTACTTTTTTAAGGCCTTATCACAATAAGAATGCAAACTTGTCCTAAACCACTATTATCTACAAAAGCCAAACATCAATAGTGCTTGTAAATAAACTATACATAGTTATAGCCAAAAATCAAGTTATAGTTTATATTTACATTTGCTCACACCCTTTTTAATGATACAAGCACAATAGAAAACAAGTACGTGGATAAAATATTGGAGTAGAATATGATGATTTTGCAACGATGGGCCTTTCCCCTCTACTTTCTCTTTCTGGTTACTTAGTCGTTTTTCTAAAAATTTCTAAGTGTCTGGGTTGGCAGACTCATGGGTTCACATTTCCACTCATGCTTTTATATCATGACTCCGACCGATTTCTTCCCCATTCCATACTTAGCCACTTTTTCAATCACGGATTCTCGGGTAGGCAGGCTCTAGATTGCACTTCCATTGTTTTGTGACCTACAAACATCACCCGGACTTCCGCGATATACAAATTGATTGTCAGACTCCCACATTATCCCCTCTTCTGTGTTACACATTTTGCACTCAAAAGTTCTGAGACATACAATTTGATCATTGGGCCATCACGTCTCCTGAGGATCCCTTGTCACCCTATTTTGAGGCACGTCCGACCGCTTTCTATACTTGTCCATTTCTTGGAATCTATTTCGTGGATTGTCGGGTTGGTAGGTTCACGTAATCTCCAATTCATAATCGTTGTTCCCTGTGCCTTCCACCTTTGCACTTCTTTCCAAGTATGAAATTAGTGAGGTTTAATGCTAACATCTCATAATGAAACAACTGTAAATATTGTCATTAATGAGCTAAAGGCTCGAGTAGACAATCACACTGACTATCCCTACACAACTTGTCCAGAAACATGCAGAAAATATCTTGCCAGGTAATGGGATATCTATTACAAATTTCAATATATTAGTGAAAACGAGTCTGACCGACTGTTTCCCTATTCCATACTTAGCCACTTTTTTTATTTTGAGTTCCCAGACAAGCAGGCTCAAGATTGTGCTTCCATTGTTCTACGACCTACAAACAACACACGAAGTTCTGCGATATACAAATTGATCGTTGGACTGCCCCATCATGCCCTCTTCTATGTTACGCATTTTGCACTCAAAACTTTTGAGACATACAATCTGATCGTCCGGCCCTCACCTCTCCTAAGTATCCCTTGTAACCCTATTTTGAAGCTCGGTCGACTGCTTTCCATACTTAGCCATTCCTTAATCGCTCTTCCTCGTCCCTTCCACCTTCGCACTTCTTTCTAAATATGCAATTAGTAAGCTTTAATGCTAACAACTCATCATGCAGGAATTGTAAAGATTGTCATTAATGAGAGTAAGGCTCGAGTATATCTCCCATTAATATGCATTAAACCAAGATTTGTGGAGGGTTATATTATCCCTTCCGAGTGTTCATTTCAAACATCATGGAATGTATTTTGCAAGTCGTCGGGTTGGCGGGTTCATGAAATTTCCAATCCTTAATTGCTCTCCATCGTACCCACCACCTTCGCACTTCTTTTCAAGTATGCAATTACAAATCTTTAATGCTAACATCTCATCATGTAGGAACCGTAGAGATTTTCATTAATGGGCGAAAGGTTCAAGGAGATCTCCCATTCACACAAATTGGACCAAGATTTGCAGAAGGTTATATTATCCCTTACCACTGTTCATTTCAAACATTGTCTAGAGCAAACAGACGTTCTCGTCAACTTACGGTAGCAGCTCGACAGTAGTTCTGTGGAGATACAATGAACATATTCGAGTGTGAGGACCAGAACTTCCACTGGTCCAGGGAATATTCCTACTACTCATCCCCTTCTGCCCAGAATGAAGCAATTTGGACCTCTGGAATTGCTCATGCAGGTTGTATCCCTGAAGTCTTTGATTGTAAGAAGGTGGTCTCTTGGTGCACTAAGAAATATATTTCAAGCCAAATAATTATTCCACTACGAGACCACTCTCCTGTTTCTTTGTCACCTCAGGTGTTTCGCAATATGTTTAGATTGTCGAAGCCAACATTGACCTTTAGAGGAGAAGACTACAAGGAGTTCCTAAAAAAGCATGAGAACGGGTTGGACCTCTTACTCGAGTTCCTGGAATACCCGATGACAGTTCCTGAAGATATCACAAGGTTGCAGGTTAGTTCATTTAGAAATCCATTCCAGGAAATTACCTGGTTGTTTACAAGAATAACGGGATAGGAATCCACAATAAGCATTTCCCGCATGATTCTTTATATTATGTATTTCAAAGTCAAGGAACAAGCCATTTTTTATTGGGGGAAGCTAATTTCCATTGAAATATGTTCCCAATTGTCACGATTCAAACAGGAGAAGAAATTTTATATGTCATCCTACTTGGTGTTCGCGATAGCGCATTGTTGTATGTTTCCAAAACTGTCTGTGTCCAAGAAGGTAAACTGTGAATTCAACCCAGTGACCTCCTGGTACTAGGCTTTGTGGAGGAACAAGGCCTCTCATTGTTTTTATGAGGTTTTTAATGACTTTGTATCAATTTTCAAAGATTTATTGTTAAGAAAGGATGCTCCCCGAATTTTTGAACAGGAAACCAAGTTTTTGGACAGGAAGGGAACACTTTAGAAAATGGAGAATTATAATTTAATAATGATTTTTGTCTCCAAGGAAAATTTTTCTTTTCTTCCATGTCACAGTACAGACAAAATGTTTGTTACAGGAATAGCAAGGCAATACAACTATTGGTTGCATTTTTTCCATGAGAAGAGAAAAAAGTAGTTCATTCCTCTGCCTTGGAAAGTCGGGGACTTCGTGTTCAAGAACGTCAATAATATTGACAAATTCGCAATCCATTTCAACAACTTGAACCTAATATATGTTGAAAGGCTAAGAGGGTTCGACCCTAATGGGATTTTTGTAGAACATTTACTAGTATTTGGCTTCAGCAATTCTTTTATCCATACAATCCTGAATGAAGACAGAGACAATGACAACAACACTCCTACTCCTGGTGTTGGTGACCTAGAGACATTGCAAAGCACCAATGAATTGTACAAACAATATGGAAAATGCCCAGGTGAGAAGAGTTTCCAATCCCCAGCTACCACTCCCAAGAGTATGACATCACAGAGCATCGCTCCAACATCCCACCCCAGTAAGAAAGCAACCCACAATTCTTCAAACAGAGGAGGAGGTAAGAACCCTCCTCAAGGTAAAATTGATAGTTCTCGCAAGCTTCCTATGAGGAAGAAGAGAAAAAATGTTGTGGGACAAGTGGAAGAGCCCAGAACTGAAAGTGAAGACATGGAACTTGAGACTGGTCTGGATAACATATTTCGCAATGTTGATCAGCCCGAGGATGCAATCCACCATAATCCCCTAATGGAAATAGCTAAGACCGAGATTTTTGACGAAGATGAATCCTTCGTATTCCAGAGCGTTGGTTTTTACAGCAAATCTAAAAAATCAATTATTGAAAAGAGAGATGTAAGAAATAAGAAAGGGAAATCTCATTCAGAGATTAACCTTAGGAACATGCATCCATCCCAAATATCTTGACTTCACCGAGCAACCGGAAATGCTCTTGATGATTCCATTGGAGGAATTGAGGCAAAGAATGTCAAACTAAAGGATTGAATCAAGGAACTGGAGGAAGCTTTGATTCATATCTCATTTCTTGCCAGTACTTTAGCAATAATCATGCCTACCACCCCTGTAGCCAAGTTAAAAGGATCCTCCATCCTCCTCACATCGTGTAGAGGCTATGTGAAGAAGAATATCAATAAAAGAATGGAGCTAATTAATGAAGCCTAGGAAACATCAAAAAGTATATCTTCCTCTGGAACCAAGGCACATGCATTGCAGAAACATTTGCAGGAGGATTTAAAAAATGAAGAAGGTTTCTATCTAGACATGGTTGTCCATTTTGGCATCCATGTCACCAACATGACAGATATGAGAAGAAAACAAGAAGATCTCCCCTCCCCAAACCGGATCAAACAATTAAATGCATGTTGGAAAGAGAAAGTTAAGAACCTACATCTCATTGTCCAATCATGTGAACAAGCCATATCAAAGAAAGAATAATTATTCAGAAAGTTGACCGAAATAGAATTAGTCGAAAGTACCAACGAGGTCCAAGACCCCAACTTAATCGTCAACTCCTTGTCCTTAACCAGGCAAGCCTTCGATGAACAATTTGATAATTCTAAGGGATTGTCTTTAGAAAAATTTTACGACATCCTTCAATATGGTGAAGATGACGTGGACAACTGGCTAGTGGACTATTAGGTACAAAATGAAGAAATTGAACAAGCTCTGCGTAATCTTTCTGTCGATCTAAAGGAATTAGAAAGAGAGATTTTCAACATAAAACTCTTGCATGAGATCAACATGGCCCCCATGAGAAGATACATTGAAGAATGGCTCCAAAGGGAAATCGAAAATCTCACCGACGAAGGGCAGCAAGCGGTTGGCACAATTTCAGTAGTCGTCAACGAGAGCAATAAAAAAGCATTAGAAAGCAAATCACAAAGGGGGAGATAGATATCATCATAGTAAGTCTATATTGATCACATATTGCTTTCTTTATCAGTCCAGTTATTCCACCTCTTTAAATAGAAATGTCTAACCAAATACTAATAACTTCCAATTTCTTCTTTTCAGATCTTGCTCTCTATTGTCGCCCACTTCTTCTTTCTACAATCCTATTTCTTGTACTTATTTATTTTATGGTCTGTGGGAGCCCCAATCCCATTCTATATGAAAAACACATTTAAATTTTGAGGAATATGTAATAGACATTATTATTTTTTGATAAATTTCAAATAAAACTACCTCGAGAACAATCTCGACGGTGCCTTGTAACCCTGTTTTTGAAATGCAAAGTTAGTTCTCTTTATGCATGTCGGCCATCTTCTTTTATTTTTATGTTCTTAGAAATTTTTATCTTGAACTATGTTGGATGTCGGGAAATTTTGTTTATTTAATTTGAATGTTTAATGTGTGTGATTCATGGTCCTATTTTCCAGGAACCTTTATTTCAAAAAACAAAAACAAAAAAACATTTTCTATCGTTTTGTATTGCTTTAAGTCATTACGACGGAAATTCTCTAAGTCCCACATTTTAACTGTACATGTCCCCGGGAAAAACTTAAAGAAGAGTTCCATATCTATAAAAATCCAGTAGGATTGACATCCTCGTTAGGTTTTCCTTTCGGTCCTAACAGATTCAAATCTGTAAGAATATCCGCAGTAATAAAAACCTTTGAAATTTTTTATCATTGCCAAAAAAACAATCAAATTGATAGACATGTTATAAATATACCAGTTGGTACTATACTAAGATGCCAAGTTGGTACTATACAAATATGCCCACCTCCTGGACAGAAATTGCAGATCAACCTCTACAAAGTGGGCTTGTTGCTCACAGACATAATTTTTAGGAAAAGGGCATCTTCCTCTGTCTCGACACCTTCTTTTCACATAGTTTAAATTAACTTCAATGAGATGAAAACTCATGAAAATAAACAATCATGTTAGGTTAGTGTTAATATATACAAAAATCTAGCAAACACAGAGGTCACACAAGAAGATCAAAGAATCTTCGACACTGGACACATTTTCAAAAAAAATTATATTTGTTTCTTTGCCACTGCATATTATTGGATTACTAAGAGGGGGGGTGAATCAGTAACAGAGAAATTTAATCCTTTTTAATCATATAATCCAGGTGTTATATCAATGTAGCACTATCATCCAATAACTACAGAGTAAATAAGAAATGAACAAATGAACAATCATACACATACATAGTACACCAGTTTTTTACGTGGAAACCCAAAGCAGGAGAAAACCATGGAATGCCTTTTCTTATATCTCTTGAAGAATTACATTCATTGGAAGCACCAACTTCCTTTGTTTTCCAGCTACAATTGGAAGGAGACTCCAACCCCCTAGTTTCTCAAGCTACAACCTGAGGGAAGCTCCAACTCCCCAATTCTCTGGCTACAACTAGAAGGAGGCTACAACCCCCTATGTTCTCCGACTACAACCGAAAGGTGGCTACAACCACTTGTCCTTGCCCCATCCAACCTCCCTAATGTACAAGTAGAATGATGGAACCACTGTCACACTATCACAGTGAGATATACTGATGTAAACCTATACCAATCAACCTGTACCAATAACCTGAACCATGCATCAACCTGTACCTTAACCTGTAATCAACCCGTACCATAAACAAGTGCATCAACCATGTACCAACCAACCTGTAATCAACCTATACCATAAACAAGTTCATCAACCATGCACCAACCTGTACCTCAACCTGTAGCATGAACAAGTGCATCAACCATGCACCAAACCTGTACAAATAACCTGTCACAACAACTTGTCCAAACAACCTATCACAAAAACTTGTCTCATCAATTTTATCAACCAAATCAAATCTACTCACCAAGATCAATCACCAAGACAACTCTCAAAAATGTGCATCAACCAAGTATAACACAACAACTCATAATCATCACCAAGATCAATATGTGCTTCTAATAATACAAGTATGCTACATCATCCATAAACCATCTGTCAACAATACTACTAACAAGTGCCTCCAACAATGTACCAATTATGTATCAATCATGTATCAACTACTTATCAATATGTACCAACATCATCAACTATACACCTCATGTATGTGCCAACTCATCAACTACTTGTCTCAACCATGTACCCGACATGTACCTCAACCAAATGCCCTCATCAATTTCATCATCCAAATCTGATTTGTAATTCTGTAATAGACATGGTGTATATGATCACATTCCTACAAACCTTCCTTAACTTTAACAATAAGAGACTAGAATTTTCATCAAACTTTTCTTTAGTCTCACATGCCTAGTTTTGGATTAGTCAACAACCCTAAATTGAAATAATCATAACTTTGTACCTGTAAAGAATAAAGATTTGAAACTTATACACAATGTTCTTCAGTGTTTTTTATGCAATTCCTCTACGTTTCACTACTTGGAACCTCTCAGAAAAGGAGTTATAGCAAGAATGGCATACCTTGTTGAATTCTGGCTTATTCTAGAGAGAGACCTTGTAGAGCATGAACCGCACGGAATATTTGTTGAATAGATATAAAATTGTTACACAACATAAGATAGAATGTACTCTAACCAACACATTTTGTCTTACTAAATTTTGATCTTTTATCAATAAGTTATGACATTTTTACCCGAAACACTTGTTTTTTACTAGTTTCAGGACTAGCCACAAACCCTATTTTCCACGGAGTGTAACTGCAAAAATACAACGACCCACAAGATAAATTTTTTACCATAGATACTTGGATATGTTGCCTCAATGGAATATCAATTTCAAGATCTGAATCATTCTAGAAAAAAATTTATTGCGAAAATGGTGAGATGACTTGTAAATAACATACCTTATAAAGTATCATCAAAAGAATTTATCCTTCCTTGAATTTCAGCCTTATTTTCTTCACCTTCCCTCGAAAATTTGGCTTAGATATCCTTTGGTTACCTCGGACACCTATAGGTATTCAATCTTCTCAAGTGTATCTTAAATGAGAGAGCCTTGTCTCTTATTTATACTCTCCAAGTAGCTTCCTTAAAAACATCGTCTAGGTCACTTTGCCCACTTTCCTTATTTTAGGGTTAACCCACTTCTAATTTCTCCATTAAATTTATTATTTAAATAATTTAATGGAATAGAAATTTCAGGGTTTAAATCACTCTAGAAAAAAAATTATTGTGAAAATGGTGAGATGACCTGTAAATAACATACCTTAGAAAGCATCATCAATAGAATTTATCCTTCCTTGAATTTTGGCCTTATTTTCTTCACCTTCCCTCATAAATCCGGCTTAGATATCCTTTGGTTACCTCGGACACCTATAGGTATTCAATATGCTCAAGTGTATCTTAAATGAGAGAGCCTTGTCTCTTATTTATACTCTCCAAGTAGCTTCCTTAAATACATCTTCTAGGTCACTTTGCCCACTTTCCTTATTTTAGGGTTAACCCACTTCCAATTTCTCCATTAAATTTATTATTTAAATAATTTATTTGTATTCACTTTGAATTATAATACACTCATAACTTCACTTTAATGTTTTCCTTTTAAAATTTCTTAAACCACTTTGACTACATTGACCTTTTGGGGCTTCTAGATGACATATGAGGGTCCTCCAACTTCGTAAGGCCATAACTCTCAAACCGTGAGGATTTATGTCATGTTCCACATACCACCAGAAATGGAATGACATGTACTATCCATATAGAATAGTATTACCTGAAAATATATCAAAACTCATACCATTATTCATCAAACAAACTTGGGTCCATTACCCAAACCTGGGTTCTCCAACTTCTCATGGCCATAAATCTCTAACCGTGAGGAGTTATGTGACCTTCCACATACCACCAGAAATGGCATGAAAAGCACTATCCATCTAGGATAGTTTCACTGAAAAATTCACTGACCTTCATCTCATTATTCCATAAATAATCATGGGTTATATAACCATACTTCTAGGATAACTCAATCTGCAAAACGTCTTCCCGTGAGGAATTTCACCATAAAGGGGCCACTTTGGAGTTCATCCATCTGTACTTCTTATCAACCATGAAAAGACAATAATGAGTCATCTTTTCATCAAACAAACTTGGGTCCATTACCCAAACCTTTGTGCTACTGAAATTTGCTATCGTACTTTCTCCAAGGGTTGACATCAATCTACAATATCACTCTCCAATAGTTGACATAAATGAAAACCAACAATCCATACCAATTATCCATCAACCTAATCCAGTTGTCTGACAATCTCTCCCTTTGGCATTGATTACAACACCAACATTGATGGCAACACTTAGTCATGATAACATTCATGCTTATACGCTTTATCAATGTTTCTATCTCTTCCCCTTTTACATCAATGGAAAAGGGTATCTCCCTTTGGGGCTGATCCCCTAACTGAACTCTCATTGGGGTTGCTCCCCCTATCTACGTTCCTTTGATTTTTCTTTGTGTTTATAATCCTTTGATTACTCTCTTTCCCTTCATATGAATAATATCTCCCCCTTTGATAAAGGGTATCACTCTGAAGTCATGTCTCTCATTCTTCCCTTGTGACAATCACTCCCCTTGGAAACATGCCTCTATGCTCTCTCTCCAAGCATTTACCTTTTGCATTTGATAAATATCTCCCCCTTTGTCCTATTTATTGTGCTTCCTCGTGTACATCTAAGACATATAAGATAAGCATTCAAAAGTATTCATTTTGGAGTAGAAATTACTCCAAGTCTCTGGCAAAGATATTCAAAGGCTTCCTATGGAAGTGGTTTTGTAAAGATGTCTGCACTTGTTCTTTTGTGCCCACATACTCAACTCTGATGTTATTTTCTGCAACCTTCTCCTGTAGAAAGTGATACTTGATTGGAATGTGCTTCGTCTTGGAGTGCATTATGGGGTTCTTTGAGATATTGATGTTGCTTGTATTATGACAATATATTGGAATGGGATCATCATACTCAACCTGTATGTCTTTCAGAGTTTGTTTCAGCCAAAGAACCTGTGTACAATATGATGCGTCTGCAATATACTCTGCCTCGAGTGTAGATAAAGATATTGATGATTGTTTCTTGCTTAGCCATGATACTAAACACTCACCCAAGTAGAACGTTGCTCCACTGGTGCTTCGTCAGTCATCAATACAACCTGCCCAATCTGCATCTGTGTAGGCAATAAGTTATAGATCCTTTCCTTTTGGATACCATAATCCAAACTTTTATGTTCCTTTGAGATATATGAAAATCCTCTTCATTGCTAATACATGTGATTCCTTTGGTGCTGCTTGAAATCGTGCCACATGTTCAACTACTTGCATTACATCTGGTCTGGATGTTGTCACATCTAGTAAGCTACCAATCATTGACCTGTATTGCTTCTGGTCTATAGAATTGGAATCATCATCTTTGCTCAACTTGCAACTGGTTTGCATAGGAGTGGTAACTGGTTTTCAATCTTCCATTTCGAACCTCTTTAGCATTTCTCTGATATACTTAGTTTGAGAAATAAAAATTCCTTGGTTTCTTTGACATATATGAAGACCCAAAAAGAAGTATATTCCTCCAAGTAATGACATTTAAAATTCATTCTGCATATCCTTTAAAAAATTTTGGCTTAACCTGTCATTAGTACTTCCAAAACAATATCATCCACATAAATTTCAATTAATAAAATATTACCTTGAGTTACCTTGATGTAGAGGTTGTTGTCTGCACTTCCTTTCCATAGTTCGTAGGGAGTTTTTTCATTGTTGTTTCTGAGCATTACTATGTTTTGAATGTGAAATGATGTATGCATTGCATGTGTCCAAAAAATATCTATCAATTTGGAATCCATTAGCATTGTTCGATCCATTTCCTGTGTAATTATCATCCATTATGATAATGTTCATTTTTCTTTGAACCACTCTCTGAACCAATCTATGAATCCATTATGTCGTCCACTATCATATATCTATCCAAACCTGCTAAGTGTTCTTACGAATCCATCTATGTCCATACTGTCCAAGACTCTACTTGCACAATTGTCCATAATGTTGACCCATTTATCACTATACTATCATGAAGTCTTGATTAATCTATCAAACTGTACTTCTGCTAATTGATTGCTCTGAATCTATCTTCTCAAACTATGCAAGTTGCTTGAAGGATGGTTCTTTGGTCTGTCACAACTATCGCATAGACTCCCCCTGTCTAATATTCATATTACTTGGGAGTCTCTAAGTCGGATGGATCAGAACAAATCCTGCTCCGATGTGTATTCAACATCATCTTCATTGGTAGATTCATTATCTCTCTGAGCTCCAACTTATTTTTTTCTATCTATGGATTCATCTTTCACTACAATGCCTAAAAGTACAATCTCTTGAACCTATTCCTTATTTACATGTCCTTCCTTTCTTTTAGTTATTTTCCAAACCTTTCTGTATTTGACATCTTTCATTTTCTTTGTAAATTTTCTTCATCTCGTTTTATTGTCAATCTTGCGATCTCTGGTACCTGGTCGTTGTGCACATGTTCTTCCTATTTTCTTATCCATACTTTCTTATATCTGATATCAATATTCTCTTTCATTGAAGTATCGATCCTGCCTCTACAATAATTGGCTATGTGTCCATAGTTATGATATTTGTAACACTCAATGTTACGTGCGACCACATAGGCACGGTCTCCTTGAACATTTCTTTTATAATCCCTACAATCTGCAACCTTATGTCCAAAGTTAGTACAATAAAAACAATGACCATAAAATAAATTTTCATACCTGGGAGTGAATGATCTTCTTTGTGGAATAATCCTTCTGAATTTTTTCCTTGACTGATCATGATCATGATTGAAGCTTCTTTGTGGCTTGAACATGGATGGTATTCTTGAAGATGTATCTTCAATAGTTTTCGTAGATTCTGGTTGACCATGATTCCTTTCTTTGAGTACTTCTACATAACTCTTTCTATTTTCTTCATTCTTATTTTCTAACAACATAGAGTGCTTCTCTTCATTCTCTACAACAGATGTGGATGTTTCTGTCTCTTCAACGTTCTTGTTGAGCTTGACGATTTTGACTCTTAGTGTGACAACTTCTTCTTCAATATTCTCAACCTCTTCTTCTTTCTTCATTATCTGAGACTTCATGACCTCTTATGTTCTCTTTGCTTCTTCAAGTTGGATTTTCAATGTAAGTATTTCTTCTTCCAGTCTTCTCTCTTCTTGACCAAACTCTTCCTCCAGTTGGTTTAAGTCATTGGTTCTTTCCTTAAGATGATCCATCGGTATCTTTTCTCTCTTTTCCGATTCTTCCTTTTGTGTTGCTTTGTTGGCTTCTAAACATTTCTTTTGATATTCTAGAGTTTCTTCAATTCTTATGGCCTCTTCTAGTTGAGCTCTTAAATTCTTGATGACCTGCTGATCTTTTTTGGAACCTTGAACACTTTGTTTTTGCTTCATCAATTCTTTCTTGGATGACTTGTTTTCTTCTCTATATTTCCTTATATATTTAATTGCACTGATCAATTTTTCTATGTAATCAACTTATGCTTCATCATACTCTTCCTATTTTGAATCTATCTGACATGATGAACATCTTTCTTCTTGTTCTGTATCTGCATCTTCTTTGGCATTTTCTGAATTTACGATGGGTGAAGAATATATGTCATGTAACTTATCCCAAAGTTCTTTGGTTGATGAATATTTACCATCCTTTTCTCTTACCGGTTTAGGTAATCCTTCCCAGATGAAATCCATTGCTATTTTGTTATTCTTCTACAATTCCTTCTTGGCTGCAGTCTTTGCCCATTTTGAACTATCATATCCTATAACAACTGATAGCCAAATATAATGTCCCTGTGCCTTTTAAAATACTTTCATCCTTCTGCTCCACATCTCATACTTAAAACCATTCTAACCATTAAACATTAGTACTCCATTCTCAGAATAATCCATGATCTCCTTCCAGTGGTTAAACAGTTTCCTGAAGGAACCTCACTCCGATACCAATTGTTGGATTACTGAGAGGGGGGGTGAATCAATAATAGAGCAATTTAATCCTTTTTAACCATATAATTCAAGTGTTATATCAATGTAGCATTATCATCCAATAACTGCAGAGTAAATAAGCAGTGAACAAATGAAAAATCATACACATACATAGTACACCAGTTTTTTACGTGGAAACCCAAAGCGGGAGAAAACCACAGAATGACTTTTCTTATATGTCTTGAAGAATTACATTCATTGGAAGCACCAACTTTCTTTTTTTTTCAGCTGCAATTGGAAGGAGGATCCAACCCCCTAGTTTCTGAGGGAAGCTCCAAATCCCCAATTCTTTGGCTATAGCCGGAAGGAGGCTACAACCCCCTATGTTCTCCGGCTACAACCGAAAGGTGGCTACAACCACCTGTCCTTGCCCCGTCCAACCTCCCTAATGTATAAGCATAATTATGGAACCACTATCACACTATCATAGTGAGATATATTGTTGTAAACATGTACCAATCAACCTGTACCAATAACCTGAACCATGCACCAACTTGTACCAACCAACTTGTAATCAACCTATACCATAAACAAGTGCATCAACCATGCACCAACCTGTACCTCAACCTGTACTATGAACAAGTGCATCAACCATGCACCAACCTGTACCTCAACCTATACCATGAACAAGTGCATCAACCATGCACCAAACCTGTACAAATAACATGTCACAACAACCTGTCACAACAATTTGTCCAAACAACCTATCACAACAACCTATCTCATCAATTTTATCAATCAAATCATATCTACTCACCAAGATCAATCACCAAGACAACTCTCAAATATGTGCATCAACCAAGTATAACACAACAACTCATAATCATCACCAAGATCAATATGTGCTTCTAATAATACAAGTATGCTACATCATCCATAAACCATGTGTCAAAAATACCACTAACAAGTGCCTCCAACCATTTATCAACTACTCATCAATATGTACCAACATCATCAACTATACACCTCATGTATGTGTCAACTCATCAACTACTTGTCTCAACCATGTACCCGACATGTACCTCAACCAAATGCCCTCATCAATTTCATCATCCAAATCTGATTTGTAACTC
>ML839598.1:21189-35588 GCA_009831015.1 Picea engelmannii | reverse complement strand
ATATGTTTTTCTTTCACGGATTTTTGAATGATGAATGGCCTAAGGCTAGTTGTGGTCAATGACCAAGCGATCAAAGAAACTTTGTATAATGCATGGTTGTGGCCAAAAACCAACCAATATTTTTCCTAGGGAGACAACAATTTGACCAAATGTCTCATCACCAAAATCCAAGATCATACTTTACTCTAATACCAAATGTGACAACCAAATCTAGCTCACCAATTAAGTATCCAAAATATTTAGAAAACAATGTAGAAATCCATGTGGACAACTATATATATATATATATATATATATATATATATATATATATATATATATGAGGATGAATATGGGATGGTTACAATTGAGAATAAGGGCCATATATATACCCATGCAGGGGTACCTTTTCCTAAGAGATGTGATATTTCATCAAGAAGGTGTCTCTTCATTACATATTAGTTATTTGATTATATATATATGTGTTCATAACATGTGGTCAGTACGTAGAAATGATGGTTGGTAGGTGGTATTTGAGAATGACCAAGTTTTGAGAAAACCTTACTTCTAATTTATAATGTCCCCTTCCAATTAATGACTCATTAGCTTATATGACTCTCGTAGGCTATATTCAACAAAGAAAAGGGAGTCAAGGCATCAAACCCTAAAGAGATAATTAAATTAAGTAAACAATTATATTTTATTGAAATGGAATTAAGTATGGGTTTGATTTGGTCAAAGGAAGAAAGATCTAGAAGAACCCGAAGAAGATTAAATAGCAGGGGCAGTCTCTCACTTTGCCATTATGATTTGATATCTTATTGAGTGCTCTTGTAGCCAGCATTTTTGTTGGAGTTTTAGGGAAAACCCTTCCATTGTTGATCTTGTTTCAGTGGTGCAATATCCACCCTAGCTAGACAAGGAGGAGGATCCATCTAGGTTCTTCATTGGAGCTTCATATTAGATTTGTTTTCAGTTTTGGGTTGTAGTGATCTATTGGGAGAGGTTGTGGCACTTGGAGGGTTGGATCTCATATGTTGAGGGGGCACAACATGATTCTAGGTTTTTGGCTTGTATTGTGTGTTTTCCATTGATGTATTGCAGCTGCCATAACAACCATTGGATTGATGTATTCAGTCTCCATTCACAATAAAATATTCCATGATTCTCTTCTATTCCAAGTGTATTTAGAATGCTTTCAATATGTTTGAGGAAATGTCTTTAGTAGAATGAATGCAAAAATATTTGTTGAAATATAACATAATTGCATAGAAATTCATAAAATCCATGCCTAGCTCTATTGGGGATATTACAGTGGTATCAGAGCTGGTGATTCTGCCATCTTGTTATTGTATTGATGACTAGAAGGAAGGGGCATGGAGGACCCTCATTAAGCTCACCAAAAAGAGAAGTAGAAGCAACCCAAACTAAGTTAGAAACCGAGGGAAACATGGGGGATAACCCGTAAATTACATGAGATATGATGCTCAAGCTACTAGGTTAGTTGACCAGAGGTCAGGAAGAGGCTAATCAGAACTAGGTAGCAATCTCTAGCAGGGATGATTTTAAGGATGGAAATTTATATTAAAATGTAGAAACATGGACTAATCTTATTAGTCCTTAATATACAAAATGTAAAATGTTTGGCGATAGTTTTGTAAAAATATTCAAATTTCCAAGGATTTTATATAGTCTCTTTAAAAGTTTAGCGATTTTTAAGGTAAAATAATTTTATTCGGTGGAACTTGGGTGAATTTTTTTTAGAAAAAATGGAAATTGGCGAATCTTTTTTTGGGAAAAACCATGGAAATTAGCCCATTTGCGAAATTTAGCCCCTAAAATCATTTATGGGACTCTCTAGGAGACAAGAAGAAATGTTTAGAGACCAACAATAGACTCTTACGACTCTCCTACAATTGATAGGACAACAAAGGCCAAATGGTAACCAATCAGGGGGCAGTTAACAAGGAAGTAGGACCCATATGGACGATAACAACATTTATATTCTGGTACAGAGCATCTCACCAAAAGGGAGCAGTAGAAAATTGAGGCCACCATTGCCATGGTTTCTCAAATAACAATAAACAGAAGTGTCAGAACAAAAGGACTAAGATAGTGACCTCTGCAAGTGTTACAAGGAGCACCTATCTATGCCAATGGATTTTCAGGCAGCCTTTTATTACCAAGACTACTACAATGCTAAATATAAGAATAAATCACGAGTGGAATAAAAAAACGCAGTACTAGAAAAACTATGATCTCATTCACTGGGTGGGAAGATTAACTACTCCCTCTTTTGATGGGCCAACTAAGAATTCAGCTAGCACCTGGGTGCAAAAGATGGACACTTACCTCCAGCTCAACCCCATGATTGAGGCAGAGGAAATCAAGATTTCCACCTTACATTTGGATGGGGAAGCTAATGAATGGTGGTGTTAGCACCAGGAGTTGTTCTTACACTTCTTTAAGAACAAGCCCAATACCCATCAGAATATAAATGATTAAAACATGTTTATACTTGATTGGATCAACAAGACTGAGAAAGAAAGGGAGAGGGAAACAAACTGTCCGCAGAGGCATTCCATTGGGCATGGAGTCATAACATCCTACAGATCAAAGCCAGCCAAATTGTATACCAGATAAAGGATTTATATAATGATGGGTAGACGCATAGAGAATATGACAAAAGGAAGAAAATCCATCGTACATAGATCCTTTCTGTAAACAGATTAAAGATTGTTTAAACAATAAATGATGATTTAATGGGCAAGCTACAACAGATCCTCTATTGTTCATGAATCTATCAATCAATGGCAGTTATGATCCTCAAAACTTGCAATATATTCAAGCAAGAGGATGACAAGAGAAATGGAAAAAAAAGAATACAATCTGATAAACAAATCTCATGAATATTTAATGACAAAAATGTCGATTACAAACAGGCCCTCGGGCTTACAAATGAGCAGCTAAATTGCTCCTTCGGCTCTCTCCTCTCTTGGATCATGAATCCAACCTTTTCCTCAACAAAACCACTACTATCTATAGTGTATCAATCCTTCCTACTCTAAAGAGGTTGAATCCTAGGTGGTTTCATTGGATTCCCTTTCTCTAGCAGCTGTTATAACAAGGTGAAACAAAAAATCCACTTAGCTCCTATTTTTTTGGATCTTTTCTATTGTGATAAATGTTATTTGAAATAGGTCATGTTGCTTAATTTGGTGATAGAACACATGTCCCTCATTTCCAAATACCTCCTAGGAAATCATTCAAACCCCCTCAGACAGATGGTAGCCCTCCTACAACTTGGATTTATCAAATTGTTAGAGTTTGCAGTGCAATTTCAAGATTCACTGCAAACTTTCATGTAGATGATAATTTCAACTTTTCTCCCAAAAGACGAACTGGGTCAGGCTTATTTTTGGTCAACAAGTCCATAATATTATGATTCATCTCCACAAAAAATTTCAGAAGAACCCAGATTGGAATTTAAAATTTATGATGAAGAAATGACTCTGTTGTGTACTAATTTGCTGCAAACTATCCCAAAATACCAGTTCGCAACGCCTTTGATAGCACGCGTTGTGAACTTTCCTGTAGGTGTCTGTTTACCTCCAAAATGATTCCAACCTTTAAAACTTGCATAAGAAGTTGGGAAAAACCTTCCAGATCCTGTTGGTGTGTTTGGAACTTGGGCTAGTGTCTCATGAACTCGAGTGGGGCTTAGGTGGAAGCATCCAATCCTTTTCATCTACTACAACCAGTTTGCAGTGCCAGTTTGCAGCGCGAATTTTCAAACTCTAGCAGCATGCTTCATTCAAATTGTTAGAGTTGTTCCTTTAAACAATTCTAGAAATCATAATGAATTGAATGCGTTGAAGACGATGAGATCTCCCCTTTGAGATAAGACATTTGATGATGATGATTTTAAGACCAAGGGTGTGACCCATGTTGACCCTTACTTATTTCATGATGATGAACACTATCATGACACCAATACTCTTACATGGACTAAGGTCGTAATTTTTTTACTCGTGGACATTTCATGTGCTAACATTGGCTCCACAGGGGATGGCATGCTCCCTGTGAGCTGCCAAAAACATTGCAGTTCTAATGCCTTATCCATTGAGCTATGGAGTCTTATTGTTGATCTACCGCAAACCAAAAAACAAAAAGAAACAAAATTGCACGTATGATGAGCTTATTCCCCTACTTCTAACCTGATCTCTGAGATGATTGATCAGGTGAAATAAAAAGTCCAGTGTAGCCATGTAAGGACCTTGTCTACTGATTGAATTCATTGCATAAACCTGCTAAATGGAAATTCAAACAGAAAATTAAATCCAATTTGAAAACTCATCCACTTTGAAGAACCAATTCCACTGACTGATTCTAGGCAACTCATAAAAGTCTCTTTCTTTGATGTTTCCAACAAAAATGTAAAAGGATCTTGAAGAATATGTGTGAATACCACTTGTTGATTGATAAAAAGGAAAGGAAATCATGTTTCTATAGTTCCTTCCTATTCAAAAGTATAGAGAAACATACAAGCTTCTTTCTTCACTGTATCCTTTTCCTCAAATGATGATTTTTCTTATTCTAAGTTTTCAAATGCAAGATCATTCTTAGAATAAATGGCAACAGTCTAATTATTTTCCTTATCATGCATTTCAACCTCAATAAAATTATCCATATAGAGAACCATAGGATCACTAAGAACCTGGAAAGGTTATTGTTGACTTATAATTTTATCATTATGTTCCAAAAAACTTGTGTGATTTTGCAGCTCAACTCTTTCTACTCTATAAGCAACTTCAAATTTTTCTTTCAAAAGCTTAAATGAAGAAAAGCACAAGGGAGATGACTTACCTCCATGTAAGTCACAATTTTCCCTATGATAGAGGTCATAATTGTCATAAATGGGTTGAATAATTTCATAAGACTGTTGAAAAGAATAATTTTATGGATGAAAGGATATTTCTGATGTTTTTTGGAAATTAGCCTCATCACAGTTGTTGTACTCATCATACACAGGTAAATAAAAGGCTTCTTGAATATCATAAATAACAAAATTAGAGACAACATCTTGCTCCTCAACAAGTTTTTCTACCAACTCCTTCTCATGGCATACTTCTTGTTCATGTTCATTGCTAGCTATGTCTGCATTCCACTCCTCATCCTTAACTTGATCTGAAAATTTTCCATAGGCTTTGAGATTGTCCTCAACCTCTTGAGTATCAATGAACATTTGTTTCAAGGTGACAGACCTCCTTTCTAGGAGAAGAAGAGAAAAATATGGATGAAGAGTTGTTACATAACACAGTCTAGCAACAGCTTCAGGAGGTCATATATCTAAAGGAATGTTGCAATAAAAACTATTAAATCTTCTGTTGAAAATAGAAAGAGCTTCATCCTCCCCTCTTTTCAAATCATAAAACTCATCAAAGTGTTGGTCAATAGATTTGTTCTCTCCCCAGTGTCTTGAAAATGCACCAAATAACTCATCCCACAAACCAATGGAACCAACCTCTAGATTTTTAAACCACAAAGTAGCATCTCCAACCAAAGATTTGGAAAATAACCTCATAACAACATCCTCATGCATGATTTCCAAAATTTCAATGACATTCTAAAAAGATCCCAAATGATTCTCAACTATAATATGATCTACTCCAACAAAAAGAGGCGGATACTCTAAAAAATTGGGAGGGTAAGGATGACGAGTAGATGGCAGTTTTAAGTGTTTAAACATTTTTTCTCTTTTTTTGGACTGAACATCAGTAGGATGAAAGTGAGGTTCAATAGATTGATCGTAAATTCCATTAGTGGTGGTAGAAGATGGCACTATGATCAGAGAAGGTGGTGAAATAGTTGTATCATTCACATGGTTACAGGGTTGATCATGTTCAGGAAGGATTTGAATATAAAAATTGTTCTCCTATGTTTCAGATGAAGGACTAGGGTCAACGTCAACTATGTAAGAAGAATATAGACCTTCTTATTTCAAAGAGGGGTATACAGTAGAAGGCTTATGGTCACCAGCGTAAACAAAGAAAAGGATGATTCTCCTGATATATGAAGGAAAGGAGAGAAAATAACAGATAAAAAAGAATATGAGCTCTTGAAGAAAACTTATATCTTGATACCTGGACTTCATGTGTCTTCCTTCCATTTTATGTTTGAGCTTGTTCCTCAGTGAAGTCATGTAACTTAATTTGAATCACCAACAAGTTTCTTCAAATGTGTGGAGTCACCATGGTGAAAAATTGCAATCTGTTTTGTCACCAATCCTTGCTCACCATCAAGAATTGGTAGTAATCTGTGTCGTACAGCCCAGGGGAGATCTTCAACTTCATCCTTGGAAACGACGCCAAAAATGTTAGCACCAGGAGTTGTTCTTAGACTGCTTTAAGAACAAGCATAGTATCCATTAGAAAATAAATGTTTAAAACATGTTTATACTTGAGTGGATCAACAAGACTAAAAAAGAAAGGGAGAGGGAAGCAAATTGTCTGCAGAGGCATTCCATCGAGCATGGAGTCATAACATTCTACAGATCAAAGGCAATCAAAATGTATACCAGATAAAGGTTTTATATAAGTATGTGTAGAAGCATAGAAAATATTGTTATAAAGTAATGGATGTGCTTGTTTAACCATAGACAATATAACAATATTGTCACCCAACCATAGGTCGAAGCCACCCCCGAGCACCTTAACCTTGAAAGAGAATGATTCCAGAAGCAAACCAATAGCCAACCAAGGCTAATGCATCAAGAAAATATAACCAAGACTGGTCAGAAAGTCCAACCATAACCAATAGAAAGTATGAGCCTAAACTAGGAATACAGATTGCAGTAGCTACCCGTTGTAGCTGCTCCCCAGACTTGCTCACTTGCCCAATTTCTGCAGTGCACACTTCTTCACTACTGAAATTTTGAGTTGTTGTGTGCAAAATGAGGTCTGACTACTTGTATTTATACTATTTTCTTGAGTTGTCTGGGCCAACTTCTCATTCTAGAGGCTAAATACTTAATATTAAATATTTCCTTGAGCCGACTTGTCTTCTAGGGTTAAGTTTAATGCTTTAGGGTTTCTTCTTGCTTACCAAAATATTATATTCTCATCAGGGTTACACATGGAGGTAAATACCTCCTGCAACTACCATAATATCAACACTCCCTCCTAGCTAGGGAGGTATTGAAAGCAATGGTCTTGAGCACAAACATACCATTCAATCGATATCATCATCATAGCCATATATGCTATCTCATGATTATATCATGAGCACCATCATCATTATCAGTATCATCTGATAGAATCAACTGCATCATCTCTCGAAGCCATACTCCATCTGAGTAATCAGGCATGATGTTGAATAAGCCATTCACTCCACAGAGTGATACAAGAACCATTCTTCTAATCCAGACATATGTCCTAGAAGAATAACTATTCCAATAGATGTTGGAAGCCACGCCATGGGCTACAAGGACTATTCTTCTAATCCAGACATACGTCTTAGAAGAATAAATGTCCTGGACAATTTTCCATATGGAGAATGTTCATTAGCACACTAACTACCCATCTAGCTGATAATCATTTTTAACACTACTATTAGTCTACATGGCAATCAAAACAATGTCATTCAATAGAGCACAATTGTGTCTATCCATAGTACTACACACTTACAATCCAGTGGTACACTACCACACCAAGTAACACGCAACTACTTAATCAATGACACATAGTCACAACCAGTGGAACACATACACCACAGTAGCATGCATCTACTATCCAGAGACCTATAGTCTCCATAGCAATCATATCATCTGATATAAACCTGCACAGAGAAACAATATCATGATATAAATTGAGTCATCTGGGCCATTATTCCACTCACATTTGTGATATTTGGAAGAGCATCTACCCTCAGAAGGTAAAACATCATCCATGAGTTGTCTAGACTATTCTTCTCAAGCATAGAAGAATAACTGTCATGATTTCTGAGCCTGGACCATTCACCTAACTGGGCCATTCCTTTGGCACTAAACAAAGTGCAACCTGGAGAGAATGAGTCTGCCTTAGGGAATGCCTTTCCCCGATTGTTGAACCTGGACCATTCACCTAACTAGGCCATTCCTTCGACACTAAACAAAGTGCAACCTGGAGAGAATGAGTCTTCCCTAGGGAATGATTGTCCTACACCAACCTCCAAAATGGACCATTCTTCGAAACTACTCACAACTGTGAACTTTGAAAGAATTACTGCCTGGCAAGTTGGACCATTCTACTTGACCACTACTGAGAGTGACTGCCAAGAAGAAAGACTGTCCTAGACCATTACCCCACACTAAACATAAGGGGAATTGTTGTCTATGGTACATCGACAATCTATCGGACCATTTTCATTATGAAAATGACTGTCCGATTTGGACCATTTTCCGAACTAGAAAATGCCTGTCCATCAGAAATCTCAAACCAATTTTTGAACTAGAAAGGAACTACTCATCCTGGACCATTTTTCGAACTAAAAAATGACTTTCCATAAATTAATAACACATCAGTGCTCCCTCCCAACCTCGGATTCACCACTTCCCTTTTTCAATAGGGAAGTCGTCTCCACGAGCTCCAGCTTGTTTCTTGCGTACGCAAAATTTTTCATATTGGACAGAGGTTTTACCAAAATATTTGCTTATCTGCTCATCTGTGGAGATATATTGGAGAACCACTTCTCTTGTCTGGACCTCATCATGAAGAATGTAATGCTTGATCTCAATGTACTTCAGTCTTTCTGGAACATTGGTTTTCTCTAAAGGCTTCATATAGCTCTTGATCATTACAGTATATCATGGTTGGATTCAACTCTTTTGTTTCCTGCTAGCTTATGACATTGTGGAAAGGCTCAAACTGGAACATATCCAAGTGGCACTTCTTCTGTCATCATGAGATTTTGTCATGGATTAGCAATCCATCATCCTGGACTTATGAGTAACCATTATGATACAATATCTTTGTTATAGAAAGTTTTCACCACACTTCTATTGTTCATTGGAGGCTCTGCACCAAGTTGTCTTCTTCCATCTGTCTACAAGAGTCTCTTTTTGGTATACCTCAAAACCTTGATGTTGCTCTACATATTCTTATTTGTTCAATTACTTTGTTGAGGAGAACAGTCCTTACATTCATCTGATGTAAACTCCAACCCATGGATATTGCAGGAGATATAATGACTCGGGTAGAGGTATGTATGGTTACTGGAACAAGCTATCATCATAGTCCTCTCCCTCCATCTGTAAGAACATTTAGTTTTGGATCTCGCAATGCTTCCATTCATAAGTCTTCCATACATTGTTCTTCATCACAACTTCCATTTCCTCTACTTTATTGCTTCTAGTAGGTTCAGACCAAGTTGGTAGTCTTGTGATTCTCGATATAATGACTGGTTGTTCTAGCTTTTCTTTCTCTCTTGGAATCTTCATGTTCTTCCTCATGTTTCTCTTTAGCTCTTGGGTCCATAGATTTTTCTATAGATTCCATGCCCTAAAGATTCCAACTTCTTCCTTTCATCATAGGATCATGGATGTGGATGGACAACTAGAGATACTTTAAGGCTTCTTTTCGAAGAAGACTTCTTCTAAATTCAAATTGAACATGTGTTGATTTTTATGGTTGTTGCCATCAATGGGAACATGGATAGATACTTCATAATCCTTGATGGATCATATTATTTAGGATTAGCTCCCTCCTAATCCTTTATTTATACATGAATGTATGCTCTTCTTTTGGAATTATATAATCAGCTCCCTCCATATAAGAGAGTCCATGCTTCTATCTGCATCCTTATTGCCTTCTTGTCTTAGAAGAAGAAGTATATTTCATCCTACTTGGCCTTCTTTGAGGGTTCATTTTCTTCGGCAACTGATGCTTCATGTGTTTCCTTCCTTTTCTTTAACTCGGGACAATGATTCTTGTAGTGACCATATTTTCGACAGTTGAAGCATTGTATTTTTGACATATCTTTCTCTTGATTTGGTTTCTTCCTTGAGCCAAACTTATTTTTAATCCTAAAATTCTTGAACCTTGTTGTGAAAGCTTTATCATCGTATTTCTTTTGGGGTTTCTCTTTTGCACTAATCCTTGATTCTTCTTGTGCACAACAAGTCCAAAGTTCTTCAAATGTGGGATACTCCTTTCTTGTGTTCATGCTTATGACAAATGCATCCCATGTCTTGGGAAGACCATTGAGTACTATATTTACTAGTTCCTTTTCTGAAATGATTTCTTCAATAGCTTGTAGTTGATATCTTAACTGAGAGATTCTCACAAGGTATGATGTTATGATGTTATCATCATTCATTTTCATGTCATGGAGCTCATTCTTCATACTCATTACTTGTCCAATGTTTCTGACTGAGAAGAGGTTTGTTAGGGCATCATACATCTTCTTAGATGAGTCAAGATGGGAGATGTAGGGTATCAAGTGGTCTTTTATAGATCCCACTATGATACTCATGACATTAATGTCACTGTCTTTGAACTTCTCCATAACTGCAACGTTCTAAGGTTCCTTATATTTTCCTTCTTCGAATTGTGGTTCCACGATATTTCCTTTCACGATATCCAACACTTTATTCTTGGCAAGGATGAGGTCAATCCTCATCTTCCATGCTCTGAAGTTAGAAGCCCCTTCTAACTTGTTTTCTGACTTCATAGAGTAAGTCATAATTGCTTTGACTTGGTCAACCCTTGATTTTGACAAAAAACTCAAACTTGACATCTTAGCTTGCTGAGAGTACCAAGAGATGTGCTAGGATAGGGTGCACTAGGCTATCCAGAAATTAGGTCAATATCTTCACTTAAGATGCCTCAACAAGAGGGTTAGGGTTTCATTGTTGCAACAAAAAAAACGGCTACAACTGCAACTGTAACTAAGCAAATCCTTCCAATCTATCTTCCAGTGGTTAGACTATCCGAAGATAGTGTGGGCCCATAACCTGTTAGAAAGTAATGGATGTGCTTGTTTAACCATAGACAATATAACAATATTGTCACCCAACCATAGGCCGAAGCCACCCCCGAGCACCTTAACCTTGACAAAGAATGATTCTGAAAGAAAACCAATAGCCAACCAAGGCTAATGCATCAAGCAAAGATAACCAAGACTAATCAAAAAGTCCAACCATAACCAATAGAAAGTACGTGCCTAAACCAGGAATACATATTGTAGCAGCTATCGACTATAGCTACTCCCCAAACTTGCGCACTTGCCCAATTTCTGTAGTGCGCACTTCTTCACTGCTGAAATTTCGAGCTGTTGTGTACAAAATGAGGTCTAGCTACTTGTATTTATACTATTTTCTTGAGCTGTCTAGTCCAAATTCTCACTGTGGAGGCTAAATAATTAATATTAAATATTTCCTTGAGCCGACTTGTCTTCTAGGGTTAAGTTTAATGCTTTAGGGTTTCTTCTTGCTTCCCAAAATATTCTATTCTCGTCAGGGTTACACGTGGAGGTAAATGCCTCACGTAGATACCATAATATCAACAAATATGACACAAGGAAGAACATCCATCGTACAAATATCCTTTCTTCAAATAGATTAAAGATTACTAAAACAATAAACAATGCTTTAATGGGCAAGCTACAACATATCCTCTGTTGTTCATGAATCCATCAATCAATGGCAGTTATGATCCTCAAAACCTACAATATATTCAAGCAAGAGGATGACTAGAGAAATGGAAAACAAATAATACAATATAATAAACAACTCTCATGAATCTTTAATGGCAGAAATGTCGATTACAAACAGGCCCTCGGGCTTACAAATGAGTTGTTAAACTGCTCTTCCAGCTCTCTCCTCTCTTGGATCATGAATCCAACCTTTTCCTCAACAAAACCATTGATGTCTATAGTGTATCAATCCTTCCTACTCTAAAGAGGTCGAATCCCAAGTGGTTGCATTGGATTCCCTTTCTCTAGGAGTTGTTACAACAAGGTGAAACAAAAAAATCCACCTAGCTCTATTTTTTTGGATCTTGTCTATTGTGATAAATGTTTTTTGAAACATGTCATGTTGCTTGATTTGGTGATAGAAAACATGTGCCTCACGTCCAACTACCTCCTAGGAAACCATTTGAACCCCATCAGACATGTGACATCCCTCCTACAACTCGGATTTATCAAACTATTAGAGTTTGCAACGCAATTTCAGGATTCGCTGCAAACTTTCCTATAGATGATGATTTCAACTTTTCTCCCTAACAATGAACTGGGTCAGGCTGATTTTTGGTCATCAAATCCATGATATTATTATTCATCTCCACAAAAAATTTCAGAAGAACCCGGATCGAGATTTAAAATTTACGATGAAAAATGACTCTGTTGTGTACTAATTTGCTGCAAACTGTCCCAAAATACCAGTTTGTAGTGCCTTTGACAACACGCTGCGAACTTTCCTGTAGGTGTTGTTTTACCTCCAAAATGATTCCAACCTTTAAAAATTGCATAAGATGTTGGGAAAAAACTTCCAGAGCCTACTGGTGTGTCTGGAACTTGGGTTGTTGTCTCATGAACTCGAGTGGGACTTAGGTGGAAGCATCCAATCCTTTTCATCTACTACAACCAGTTTGCAGCGCAAATTTTTAAACTCTAGCAATGCGCTTCATTCAAACTATTAGAGTTGTTCCTTGAAACAATCCTGAAAATCATAATCAATTGAATGCGCTGAAGACAATGAGATATCCCCTTTGAGACAAGAAATATGATAATGATGATTTTAAGACCAGGGGTGTGACCCATGCTAACCCTTACTTCTTTCATGATGATGAATACTATCATGACACCAAGAATCTTACATGGACTAAGGTCATATTTTTTTGACTCATGAACATTTCATGTGCTAATAGGTGGCACCATGGGTTGGTCACACTTGGACATGCCAACATTACATCATATGTAGAGTTCACCCAGAGATTGATGGACCGATTCGAAAGAAAGGGTCTTGATATTCATTTCAACAAATTCATTTTAGGGAGTGATCCAGGTGGATATCGGTGGCCACCCACCTTTTCCAACTAGCTCAAAACAGTTTTCTAGCAATTTTGGCAATTTACTATTTTTAGCAGGTTTTAACTTCCGGGGCCATTTTGAGGGCCTAAATGAAGGTTTTTTTAGATCAAGGTTCTCAATGATAGCTAAAGGCATGATTGAGCCCCCAAAATGAATCTCCTCAACGATACCTTTCCAACGATCTATCACACGCCTAAAACGGAGATCCTATGCAAAAGTTACGACCCCGGGAAGTTGATGAACTAACTTACCCAAACGGGGCCCACATGACTTTTGGCGCTTCATCTCCTAGGGTTAGGTTTTTGGATGTCTATGACTTTTGGCATTCTTTTCTATTGTAAAAATGCCTCTAGAGCCTCATTGTAATCATCTTCTCACAGATCCGAGTAGCAGCCACATCTCTTCTAAGAGATAAGCTACCAGTGCCCTAGCTAGTTTATTTCCATTCTGTCTGTAAGCATATTTCAGTCATTTTTTATTAATGAAATGAAGTCTTATTTCCACTGCATATCTGCGTATATGTGTATTTTTGTATTTCATTGTGTTCCTACATAAATCCGAATCAGTGGTATCAGAGCGATCTGCTCATTCTCGATCCTTCTTTGCATGTCCCCAACAAGATCAGGGTATAAGGAGTTGGGGCTCGATCTGGTTGAACCTTTGCGAGATCAGCCTCGCAAACCCCGACGACCACCCATGGGGGAAGAAAAGAAAGATGAGGGAGCAGGAGATCCTATCAAAACGTTGCTCGAGTAGGCCCTCGAGAAACAAAGGAACGCGATGATGGACAACTTTGCCCAGATTCTTCAACGAATTTCGACTGGCGGTGCATCTACATCCAGAAGCCACTCTGGAGGTGCCACTCCTTTTAAGGTACAAGTAAACTTTGACATTCCCATATTTGACGGCCAAATAGATGCAGATGTCGTAGATATATGGTTGAATTTGTTAGAAGGATATTTCTCGGTTCATGAGTTTTCTGATCGAGAAAAGATTATTTTCGCACTCCTCAAAGCCGCCCCCCATGTCAAGGACTGGTGGGAAACCTACTCGTAGAAAGAGGGCGAGGGAGAAGCCTCTTTGTTCTTAGCCGCACCCACTTGGAATTCTTTCCGAGATGCCATCAAGGAACAATATTATCCTGTGGGGAGCTATGAGGACAAATACATACAATGGACTACTTTGCGGCAGCAAAGGAACCAAGATGTGCATGAGATTACGAATCTGTTTCATACCCTACGCACAAAGTTGGGTATCAAAGATTCAGAGAAACATTTGGTGTTACAGTACCGCAGTTGTCTACATAGATAAATTCAGGAGGAAATGGAGTTCCTCGACATCTCCTCACTTGG
>ML839598.1:0-16069 GCA_009831015.1 Picea engelmannii | reverse complement strand
AACCTATATGCTCAAGTTGATTCTTGGAAAAAATTTCATGGACCGTCAAAATTTCCTCAAAACTCAAAAAAAAATGTCCCAATACCCGATCAAATCCCTCCCATATAACTCCTGAATCACTCTAAATGGTTTTTGGTATAAAGAAAATGATAAGGGAGGCCAAAAAAGTGACAAAAAGAGGTCAAAAATTATATAAATAGAAGCTGGCCGCTCATTATCACCATTGTTGATTTGGAAATTGACTCTGGAGCCAAAAGACCCCCTTTGATAAAAACGGTGATTCCAGGAGCTACAGTGGACAAAACTAACTTCCGTCTAGACCAAGTAAGTACAAACTCCCCTATCTAGCTAGTCAATTCTTTATTTTGGTTTTTTATTTCTTGTTTTGGGTGGGTGTCGACCTTTAAAAGGTTGACCCTAGGTCCACGCGGGCTGTCTCTGGACAGGCCGCCTGTACACTCGGGCAAAGTAAAACCTGCCTGCGTGTACACGCGACTGTCACCCAGATAGCATGCTTGGACCCCCCTTTGTAGACAAAAAAGAACCAAACAACACTCATTCACCCTTCTGAAATTTGTTGTGTTGGCAAGATGTATGTCCACTGGAGGGAAAGGGAGCATGAAGAAGTTAGTGAATTAGTTGCAGGAGATCCGAATGCCATGGCCGTGTTGATGCAATGTGGTTTGCTAAAGTTCTTCCTGTGTCCATTTATGTGAGCACAACTGAGGCTATTGAATGCCTTGGTTGACTATTGGCACCCTGATGCAAAGGCCTTCATGCTAGAGGGGAAATCACTGGTGCCTACCACCGAGGATATCTACTTTTTGACTGGCCTCTCAAGGAGAGGGGAACCAGTCAATTTCAGGACGTTTCCATCAGGGCCGCATAACATAGCGGAACTAATAGCCCTGCACTGTGAGGCTGGGACAAACCGTTTGAGCTCCCAGGTGCCCATAAGTAAGATCACTAACCTATCGCTACAAGCGATATTATTGCTCATTGGGAGGATTATCGGTTCAACAGCCTTGCATCAGGCGTCCCGCGCACAAATGAACTGTGTTATCCAATGCTTGAATGCACAAATTTTTTACTGGAGTACCACATTACTAGAGTGTATGAAGAGGCAATTGACAGATTGTCGTCAGCGGACACAGAGGAACTTCGGGTTCGGGACTATTTTGTGTTCATTCTTTTTCGATAGAGTTCCAAGCTTTAGTCCTCGGGAAGTGGTACGAGGACATCAAGCCTCTTTTCCTATTGTATGTAGATGGGAAATATTACTGACGCGACGGGATGGTGGAAGGACCAACAAGTCCTTCGATGATGACTTTTTTGCATAGTTGTCCCGGCAGATCCCTGTGATCGAGGATTACCCATATGCAGGGATAGAATTTTCGAGAGATCCTGAGATACCCGTGCCTCCTGGTGAGGAGCGAGGGGAGATGGGTAAGTCTCCAACTTTGTAGTTTTTTTTTTGTTGTATATGTAATTTTTATGTCATTTTTTTTATATATATATCATTTTTTTATATATATGCCAGAGTATTTGACGGATATACATTTGTTGCATGCAGATGTGGGACCAATGCGACCTGTTGATTATGCACGGAACATGCGTCATCCTCAGCCAGGAGCTGCAGCTGCCGCTGTTGAGGGACCAACAGTAGCAGGAGACCTCCCAACCGGGGAAGCTGAGAGGGTACTTAGACGAGTTGAGTGGAATTTTACTACACTGACTCGCACAGTCCCGATGGCAGAGATTAAGGACCTACCGCCATCCATGTAGCCTCATGTAGTGGGGGCACCTTGGACGTGGGTCCGATTGTTTAGGCGTTTAGCCCATGCTGTGGACCAGTATAACAGGGCCCATAGGCCCTGAACCTATTTAGACTTTTTACGTGCCACGAGCACTACTTGTATATATTTTTTGAGGGCATAAGCCCTATGACTCGTTATTGGTCCTATTTTTTAGGCGCTTGCGTCCATCTATGTACTCTAGTTACTTTATGATATTATATATGGTTTTTTGATCTTTTGTGTCTTATGGATCACGTGTGCAAAAATGTATTTACATGCTTATGTCAATGTTCTTTCATATGTGTGAAAGATGTCAATCTAAAATTTGATTAGCTAGAGTATCTGTAATTTGGTTTAATCTCCTAGGAACATGAAAATATGTAATATAATAAAAGTTTCGTTCTAAGAGATGTACCCTAAGGATTCGTCGGTGTAAGGTTGGATCATGAACCTGGTATACTCTGTTTAACTAAGACACAATCAGTTGAGCGTCGAGATAGACCCGGAGATGAGAGATACCCAATGACAAGGCGTCACAAAGAAACTCAATAACTGCACTATACTCGACGACATTATTTGTGGTGTCACCTAAGCATATACCTCCGGAAGATAACAACTGGCCCTGAGGTGTAAAGATTACCTAAGCCGTGGAGGCAAGCCTCCGAGTGTGCCAACTAGCACCGTCTAGATACCCAACGAACACCTCAGAATCACTTGACATCTGCCATATTAACGAAAGATAACATCAATGACACGTCCATAACATTTTAAAGAAACTAAAAAGTAATAGTATAAAGACTATACATATGTTACAAAAAGTTACCCACAATGACCTACCTATGAGTAATACTTCTTGAGGTAGAGCCCATTTCTAGGCTCTGCCAAAGCATTCCCTTCAAAATCAACCAGACGATAAGCACCATTTTTTAATACCTCTTTTATGATGAAAGGTCTGAACCACATGGGTTTGAATTTTTCTGCCCCAAGGGGGGTCCTTATCTTGGTCATAGACCAGGACAAGGTCACCTTCAGAGAAAATCTGAGGACGAACGAACCTATCATACTGACACTTGACCTTATGTTCGTGAGCCTCATTGGCCAGGGCCACATCATGACGCTGCTCAAGGTATACTAATCGTTCTTCAAGTGGAGAAGTGTCTGGCAATAATTGTACTGCCAATTTTAGAGATGGGATCTGACATTCGATGGGAAAAACTGCCTCCAGCCCGTAAATGAGTTGAAAAGGTGAGAAATCGGTTGCAGTGTTAACATATGTTCGATAAGCCCATAATGCCGAGTATAACATCAAATGCCAATTTGACTTGGCTGAGTTGATAGTTCGTTGTAGTATAGTCTTAAGAGTTTTGTTTACAGCTTCCACCTGCCCATTGGCTTGGGGGTAGTAGGGTGATGAATGCTCTTGTCGTAACCCAAGCTTTGATGTTAATTCGGTCATCATTTGGTTCTAAAAGTGACTGCCATGGTCAGTAACAATCTCTCTTGGTATGTCGAACATTGCTATGATCTGGTTGAATAAAAAGAGAGTTGCAGTCTCTCCATCATCTTTAAACGTTGGCATAGTTTCGACCCACTTAGTGAAGTAGTCTACATCTACGATGATATAGCGATGCCCCCTTGCTGAAGGGGGGTTGCAAGTAGTGTAATCAATCCACCACTAGGTGAAGGGAACAACTGTGATGACAGGAAACATGGGAGCGGGATGTGCCCTCATCTTCCGAGAGAAGATTTGGCATGGATGGCATTTTTTGACCGATTCTATACAATCTTTGATAAGTATCGGCCAGAAGTAACCTGCTCGTAGAATCTTTTGGGCTATTGTCAGCCCAGACAAATGACCACCACAAGCTTCGGTATGGCAATCATTAAGCACGATAACTGCCTCCTCATGAGTGAGACATCGATGTAAGATGCATTCTACACCTCTCTGATACAACGTATCATCGAGTATGAGATAATTCTTAGCCTGATGGCGTATACGTCAACGCTCATCACGAGAAGCAGAAGTGGGGCACTTCAAAGTCTGGAGATAGATAAGTATATCTTCGTACCGGGGATCTGAAGATGTGATCAAAAACATATCTCCCCGGATAGGCGATTCTTCAGGCACAACATCACCTGACTCAACCGGATGTTCTGAAATAAGCTATGCGAAGACCAATGACTTTTTGGATTTTGCTGAAACAAAGTATAAGTCAAACTCCTGGAGGATGACCATCCATCTACTGATTTTTCCACCTATTACTCATAGTGTCAACATGTACTGAAATGGGTTCACGACAACAATGACGGTGGTCTTGCGAAATAGAACGTAATGACGGAATCGTTGAACAGCATGAACTGCTGCCAACGCAAGTTTTTCGATATGAGAATAATTGAGTTCCGGTCCTACGAGACCTCGGCTCAAGTAATAGATCACGTATTCTGAGAGCAAGTCATCTTCCTGAACTAAAACCATGCCAATGGTTGACTCTGCGGCAGCCAGATATAATAAGAAATATTTTTTATAGTTAGGTGGTCGTAGCAGAGGGGCAGTTGTGAGGGAGTGTTTTAATGCATCGAAAGAGCGTTGAGTTACATCGTCCCAGTAAAAAGGAACGTCTTTCTGTAGTAAGTGCATAAAGCCCTTGGTGATTTCAGCATAGTTGGCTATGAAGCGTCGTAAAAAGTTCGTCTTGCCTTGTAGACTCTGAAGTTGAAGGATTGTGTGTGGGGGGGGGCAACTGGATTATCGCCTCCACCTTGAGAGGATCGACCATGATCCCTGTTGTTGATACAATGAAACCTAACAAACATCCTGACGTTACGCAAAAGATGCACTTGTTTGGATTCAAGTGAATCTGAAAGTAGCGACAACATTCGAAGATAAGTCTAAGGTGTGTGGGATGATCCGTTCTCTTGCAAGATCGTGATGCTAAATCATCTAGATAGGCCTCGACTATATGCTTGAGATCATGAAAAGAAAAAGACATGGCCTGCTGGAATGTGGCTCCAGCATTTGTAAGACCAAAAGGCATCTTACGATATGCAAATGTACCCCAAGGACAAATGAATGTCGTTTTGTGTTGGTCTTTGGGTTTGATTTGGATTTGATTATATCCCGAAAAACTATCCATGAAAGAAAAGGCTTCGCAACTAGCACATTCATCAATGATCTAGTCAATGAATGGTGTTGGAAAATTATCTTTGGGACATGCCTTGTTCAAATCACGGAAGTCGGTACATACACGAATCCTGCCTTGTTTTTTATTAACCGACACAGGATTTGACACCCATTGAGTCAAATGGATAGGATAGATAAAACCTTCCTTTAGCAATTTCTCTACCTCAATCTTGATGGTTGCTGCTTTCTTAGGATTAACTGGACGAAGCTTCTGTTGGACAAGCTTGGCATTAGGATACGTTGTGATTTCATGTTCAACTATTTTTGGATCGATACCTGGCATTTCCTCATAAGACCAGGCAAAAATGTTGCGGAATTCTTTGAAAAGATCCGTGTAGATTTGAATCTCTTCAAGGGAGCAATCCACTCTGACGAAGACGTTCTCCATGACGTCGGGGTTTCAGGAGATGTTGATTGGTATAGTTTCAGCGATAGTTTCCATATTGCCCTGAGCATAAATTTCATGTGTAGCTAAGAGATTAATAGGACACGACTGATCTCCCGTCATGGTCACGGTGAATTCTCCTGCTTCAATTTGGCTTAACTCTGGGAGAAATTATGATCTGTGATGAAGATCTTCCCAAGGTTTGTCCGGACTAGTCATTTCTTTGATTACTGCTTCATTAGAAGGTAAGACTAAGTCTAAAGAATCAGTGTTAGCGAGAGAACCCTAAGCCCAAATAGGCTCTAGAAGTGGATCTATCTCCTGTGCAGGAGTCGGATCAAGGTTAGCTGAAGCTTGCTGGACTAAAGAGTATGCTACTTCAGTGGCAGACAAGGGCATGGACATGCCTGGGTGCCCTGTCTCATCCATCGTGGTCGATGGGGAAGGAAGTATCCATGGATCCTCGAAGTAAGTCGTTCAGAACGACGAAACTTGACAAATCTCAACCTTATGGTGATTGGATATAAATTTGATGTTGTCGTGAGGGGGCAGGTAATCGAAGGTACCCATCAAGGATGGGCACAAACCAACTCCTACGTTAACGACATCTGGTTGAGGATTATCAATCATCGGGACCGTAGATGCCCCCAAAGCAGGGTCAGTTCTGGAAAAAGACAATTGATCGATGGTCACTATCCAACCCTCATGTGGAAACAAAAAGACTTAGAAAACTGTAGCAACCACAGCTTGCATAGCATAAGTCCAACTCCTTCCTAACAAGAGGTTATAGTCGAGGGGAGCATCGAACACCTCTACTTCAACACACACAGTCTTCCCTCCTAACTGCACGAGGAAAGAAGGAATGATGCCATGTGGTCGGAATGAACGACCGTCGAAAGCAGTGAGGAGAGTAGGTGATGGAGACAAAACGAGCTGGCCAATGACCTTCCAACATGCCAACAACATAACGCATGTCGAGGCGCCCTCATCAACCACCATACAAAAGATATTCCGAGTAAAAGTTTTCATGGGATAAGCCACTACTATCTGAAATGCTACGTGGTAAGGTAGATGAGGTTTTAAGTCGGTTGTATCTAACATGATGGTACCCGGATTACAAATCTCAGTAGAGCCCAAAGCGGTTAACAAGGCTTTCCTCTGAGAATGACAGCTTTGGAGGACCTCCAAAGCAAACATTGCACAAGGGGTTTGTGATAAATCTTCTACCACAGAGTAGTTCTGGGCGGCCCTTGCATTTGGGTTATGAGAAGCTTTTTTAAATGCACCTTTTGGGATGCGTGTCATTGTTTCTCCCAACATCTTCTCAATCTGTAGAGGAAGAGATGGGAGATCAGCTTCTTTACCCTTCTCAGAATCGCTTGGTTTACTATAGTCGTGCGCTCTAGTCAATATAAAAGCATCACCCATAACCATATATACGTTCGCGGATGCGGGGTTGTTCAGAGGCGGGCAGGTTTCTTGGTTGCCCCCTTCCGTGCTTGCAGAAGCTTGAGTTAGATTTTTCCCATGTTGAAATGGATTAGTCAACACTGCCTGTTGTTGCTGCATGACAAATTTTTGGGCCTCTGCAAGTCGAGGACATAGATGGGTCGGGTGGTCTTCCGTGCACAAGTTGCATTGATACCTTGTCTTTCGTTTTTCAGTGTTGTCCCCGCCAGCATTATCATTGGGTTTTTTATCCCCCTTACCCTTCTTTCGTTGTTTTTTCTTCCCTTTAGGTTGTTGGGTGGCCTTTGGGTTAGTTGACTGCACGGTGTGTACCTCTGATGTTTTGGTAGGGGGAGCAGCTAAAGAAGTAGTTTGGTTGGCCGTTGTGTATTGTATAGATAACTGTTGCAACTGCGTTGTCAATTGCTCAGTGGGCTTTGTTTGTGTTGAACCGACAATACCATCAGCATGTGGTCCAGCTCTTTGTCTAGTTTTATCCAGTATTGAACGTGGCGCACCTGGCAAGATGTTGTATAATAAACCAGACTGAGAATAGATGAGCTCAAACTATTGAGCCCTCATGATGGTGTCTTCTTCGAGGAAAACTCCTGACGTCGCAACATCTTTGGATAGCTGCGGGACCAAAGACTTAAGGAAGCACTCAAGCAGGAATGCTGGTGGGACTGGTACCTTGATTAAACTCTTCTGACGTCTCCATTCTCGGATGTGATTAGAGATATGGCTCGTTGTTGTCTGTTCAAAATTGGCGAGCAGCTCTGTGCCAGTGTCGTATCTCACAGGTAACTAGAAATGGTTTAGGAAAGCCATTGCTAGTTCGCCAAAAGAAGAGTATCTTGAGCGATCGAGCTCAATGTACCATTTCGCGACACTCCTAATGAGAGTACATTGAAACAATCACAATTGTACGGAGTCATCTTTCAATGAGTTAGATGAGCACCAAAGATGGAAGCTAGTCACATGATCTACTGGATCTTTGTTAGGCTTGGCTTCGAACTTTGGAATGTTCGAAGGCAACTTTGTCGGCATAGGAGGCCAACGCAGATCATGACAAATAGGGTCATTCAACAACCTTGTCAAATTTGGCAAGTGTAAAGTTGCCAGAAAAGGTAGTTTGGGTTGTTGGTGATAACCTGGGAAAAAGGGGCTTGAAGTTTGACTGGCACCAGGTTGCCAGGAAAATTTTGGCTGCTAGCCCGAATTCTGGTAGAAACCATGGCCCTGACCAACATAAGGATTTTGCATATGTGGAGACATCATCGACTGATTTCCCAAATAGGACATATATTGTTGGGCATGCATTATATTTGAAGGACTTTAGGAAGGATTACCCCATGCCGGTCCCGTGGGGATAGGAAGAGTAGTTTGTCTGGGGTTCCATTGAGTGTAGAAAGAATTACCCCATATCGACATTTTGGATGAGGGAACGGATCCCTGCCCTGAATTCCAAGGTCCTGCTAGGTTTTCCCCCTGTGCAGGAATAGTACCCTGCATAGGAGTAAATTGTCCAAAAATGGGGTTGCCCCCAGTCGGGAAAGCGACTAATGAGAAGGTGTTGTTACCAAATGTTCCATTCAAATAAAATGATGTCTAACCTACCGGCATACTATGCGAAGGTGGTCCTTGACTCCCCGCTCCAAATAAACTATTGTGTGTAGGTTGCCCGACAGATTACTGATGCGAGCCACCGAGTGAAGGGGACGAAGGAGGGATATGACATCATCCGTAAGGGAAAGCGTTAAAAGGAGAAGGATGCCCCCCATGTGACCTTGCAGAGGAGCGCTAGAGCTCCTTGCCCCTAGACCCAAAGTCTGTAAAGTGGAGTAGGAAAGTACAGGACTTGTACCTGAACCAGGCATCCCGTATGAGAACAGAGGGCCTGTCGCACTAGGTGTGAAAGGGGTCGTGGATGCCGCCAAAGACGGGATCAGACCATTGTGTGAAGTAGTTGTAGTCGAGACCATGGTGGCTCAGACCGACGACGATGGGTTAGGAGGTGAAAGCTCTCCTGTGGTGACAACCGTAGTGGGAATTGAAGA
Organism: Picea engelmannii; assembly: GCA_009831015.1. Lineage (NCBI taxonomy): Eukaryota > Viridiplantae > Streptophyta > Pinopsida > Pinales > Pinaceae > Picea > Picea engelmannii. The sequence continues at coordinate 7,201 of ML839598.1, read as the reverse complement.
ATTCCCAGAAGGAGTAATAACATTTGTTTCCATTATTGTGTGCAACACTGTCTAGCACTCGTAAAATTGAATTGGTACAATGAAAGGTGCCAAGAAATCAGTGGTTGGGATTTCAACCGGGCCAAGAGTGGTTGCTTCAAGGTCCAAAGCGGTCGATTCCTCCAGGGGTTGGTCAGGCATAATGGTTTGTAACCTTGTCGCTTCAAAAGAACCTTGTTGGTCTAGCTTTCACCTTAATGGTGGCGGGGGTGGCTCCAGTGTAACCGGCGGTAGGCCAAGAATCCTTTGTGACCGGCGGAGCTCGAGATCCTCCACTATGTGAGAAGATCCAAGACACTCTAAGGTAGTCTAAACATTCAAAAGTAACCCACACTAAAAAAAGTTCCTAGAAGATAAGATAGGCAAACACTAAATTAATTGGAAGAATAGTTACAAGAGCCAACACTAGAGCAACTTACCGGTGCAAGTGCAACTCGAACACGGAAGCACCCTCCGGGTATACTCTGCAAACCGTGGCCTGATGTCTATCCTAGGTACTACGGTATACCCACGCAGTCACCTGTGTATGTCCCTAAAAAATATTGGCAACTAGGTTGCCAGTGCGCGAACAATCACCAGGCGGGTACTGTCGAAAGTCGGGTAGACCACAATGAGCAGGGTATCGAGCCCAAAACATGTCAAGGGTATCGAGAAAAAATGGTCCGGAAGACAACTAAGGACCTCGAACAGATTCGAGACCCACGAAGCCCCGTGGCAAATGCAAACAACGGAATCCCAAAACATGCCCTCTATATGTGTTCTCCACTACGATTGGTCCAGCTTTGGAGGGGTTATCTCCGCTACCTTTCCGCACGCGACCTCGTGTTTATCCCGTGTGTTAGAGGGGGGTCTCGAATAACTTTCATGACACTGGACTTAGACATTCCCTAACTCAGACTCCAATGTTTGATTTTAAATGGTCTTGAAGAGTTTCCTCTCCAACCTAATCCAAGGCCCTAATCCTGAACTAGTTGGTGAACCCTACAAACATTAAAGTCTAGTAGATTTTAAATTTAGCGTTAATTTTATGGCTTTGTCTTACGTCAAGGGGTATGAAAGTGAAACTGATGATGTGTAAAAGACGAAAGAAAAAAATGAGCAAAAAGCTGGAAACAAACAAAAATTTTCTTAATACAAAATTTCAACAACTTAAAAAAAATAAATAAAAAAATTGTAACTTTTCTAAGATTTTGGACAACAAACTCAAAAGAAATTTCACTCAACTACGAACTACTTATGATCTAAGTGAATTGCAAAAACTTATGAAATAAATGACTTTTCCCTGGCTAATAATGCAGAAACACACTTTTCAACCAAACAAGAAAATGAAAAGAGAGAATTTTTTTTTATTTAAATGTTAGTAAAGCAAGAAAAGAAAAATACCGACAAGCAAAAACCAAGAAAAACAACCCTGGTCTAATCGCAGATCGCAAAGAATCAGGTCAAAAATCACACACTAGCAATTTTTTTTCTTAAAAACAATGACTCTCACACTTGTCTAAAAACCTTAAAAATTCTTTGATTTTTATGACAACTTTTTTAACTGAGAAAAAATGGGCTAAGGGTAAGATTAATCCTAAGCTACTGACTGCTCAAACAAAGATTCAAACACCTGAGAGGAATAATTATTATCAAGGGAAAGGATGATTGTCTTACCCTCAACATAAAGTATCATGTACAAGCACGCGACTGTTAATCAAACAACACACGTACGAACGCGCGCTAGATAGAGACAGAGGACGTGTACACGTGGGCTGACCTTGTACAAGCCGCATGTATATCTAAATTCTGAGAAAAATGAAAAGAGAGAACCCAAAACTAGGAAGAGACCATTGATATTGATAACCAGGATCCCTTGAAGGCTTGAACACTCTTTTTAACATAAAAACAAATAATGTAAGGAAAAAATGATAAGACAAAAACAATATGAGATAGGACTGCTAGCAAACAAGACTCAGACAGAATTCCAGAAAACCCCTTGAGAATGTGTGATTTTGACAGGGAAGAGGATGACTGCCTCTGAAGTTCTCTGAACTCTACACGCTACTGCTACTTCTTCAGCTAGCGTTCACACGTGGGCTGTAAGGGAGTAGGGCGCGGGTACACACTTGCAGACCTTATGCAGACCACGTGTACCTCTGTTGGTCCCGAAAAACATAGTCAAGCAAAAGACAGGGAAAGCTGGTATGGAAAACCAGACTCTCTGTTAGCTCAGACCTTACATAAACTAAAAGAAAAAAAACAGATAAGAAAAACTAGTCTGTAAAACTACCCAAAAACGAAATAAAATTCCAGGAACCTTAGAGAGTCTCCCCAGTACAGTCGCCAATTCTGTTGTGAGGGAAATCTCCCTACGGACAAACAAATAGAGTTCAGACTTTGCATGCATATATGACTGAAGAGAAACTACTTTCTACCTTCATCCCTAGATTTAAATCCCCTTTTCTTAATAAATGCATGGAAAGATCAACCTACCTCGTTCCCGACGTTTGATGTCGATCCTCCATTGTATTTGATTACTTGTTCGCAATACTCCTTCCAAAGTTGACCTGCATACAAGACAAACAACAACTATGCATGCATCCTACTTATATACTAACATGTTAGAAATCCAAACATATACTAATCAAACTATAACAAGTTCATGAATTGGGACGAGAAAAGCATTTTCTTTATTACTTTGAATGAGTCAACTTACAAAAGTTGAGACCGGCCACCGCTCCGTGAACCTGATCTTGGGTTCCTCTTCGACTGTCCTCCAACTGCTTTTCTTTGTTTCTCCTTTGGCACAAGGAAAGGCTAAAGGGTTGGGACAATGAGAATACGCAAATGGGCAGAGTTTCTTTGCTATATTTTTCATCCTTCCAAATGGGACCCCTACCCCTTTTTTTATAGGCTAGAAGGATCTAGGTATTTGGACGAACCCTCGACCATGCATGGCTGGGAGTTTTAGTTAACTCACCCATAGCTTTTGTGTTCCGTCGACAACTTTCATTTTTTCGTGCTTTTGTCGGTCCACGCGGGCTGTTTTGGTTCAGCCAGCGTGTACATTCATGCAGTAATGGATTAGGGCACGTGGGCCTTTATAAAAGAGGATTTTCAAAGAGTTGTTCAATAGTGCTTTGGCAAAAAAAGGATATGAGATGGCCCAATGCCAAGTAAACATGTGTGGTGCAATTTAGAGTTATAACATTTAGTCTAGTTACAATTTATGTTTTCATGTTTAATGCACAGACTACAGGCCGCCACTCGTCCTGGTTTCCTCCGGGCAAGGCAGATGACAGTCTGTCTATTTTGGACATGGATATCCAAGGCTGCCAATTGTTCAGGTTTCCGCTAATTTGGTGAAACAACTGGCAACCTAAGAACAAATGTTTCTTTTTGCATATGATATAATATAATATGATCTGCCCTCTTTTTATTTAAAAAAAAATAGCATAAAACATTGTTGATTTCACATGATAATTTAATGAAGTTGTGTGCCTTAGCCTCCAACATGAAGCCATGACTTTATTAGTCCCTGCCATGGGACTATAGCAATGAGTTTGCTTTTGATGTGACATTAATTTGTTTTTTACCATAAATTTGTGTATGCAATATAATGTTTAACATAGGAAAACAAGTATATATTTTTGGATATAATAAAAATATTTGTGTTTCTCATTTCTAATTGGTTGATAGAATTGAAGTGTTATTGCTCCCTTCAAGTCTTTCAATATGTAGAATTAATTACATAATCAATGAATTTCACCAATCACCACATCTAAATATAAAAAATTGTACTATGTATTTATTATTATGCATTATTATGCATTATTATATAATATATTATTTATTATTATATTTATTATCTAATATATTTATATTTATTATGTAATATAATAAATATTATATAAAAATATATATTATTATATTTGAAAGGTTTATTTTCAAAAAGAAAAATTGAATATTTTTAAAATGCAATTTGCATTTGGCTAGATTAACTTAATTGGAAGGAAATTTAGGTTAATCCCAAAACTATACAACATCCACATTAAAGTAAAAATATTGTCAGAGATCCTGGCCAATACGACATATGACAAATCTTTAAACTAAGTGTCATGGAGCAACAAGTCTTTCTCCATTCCTTGTGAGTCTTTTTTTTTTGTTTGCTAGTTTGTTCGTGACCTGTGGGACTGTTGAGTATATGTTATATTCTTTGCATGTGTGTGTGTGGGCGTGTCAGGTTCGACAACTACGTTTGACGATCCCTCTAGTAGTTCTCTTTGTGTCGTGTGCATCAGGCGCTTCCTAGGGGGGGGGCAAGTATGCCCCCCCCCNNNGGGGTGATTTTTGTTATTTTTAGCGGTTTTCTAAATTAATCCTGGATTAAGGGATTAGGGTTTTGGTATCTATGGAATACCTAAAAAAATTGTATATATATTGTATGGTGAATGGTGAAATTCGATATAATGAATATAAGAAAGGTTTTCTTGGTTGAGGGTTTCTGGTATAAATCTATGTGTATAGTGTGAATGAGTCATTTATTAATTTATGTTTTGTTTAAGAATCTATATGTATTGCTTTACTTTGCAGGTTTAAAACTTACATGTGGTATCAGAACTCGTTTTTGGCTTCAGAGGGATGCCTTTGTTGTTGAGGGTTTGGCTCAGTCTTGATAGATCAAGTTTATCTTGGGTTTGCGATAAACCTGGGTTTAGTGGGAGATTTTGTAGTGGAGAATCAAGTATAGAAAGAGGAATGGCGAGCTCATCTAGAATAGAGATAGAGAATTTCAACAGTAAAAACTTTGAGCTATGGAACCTCAAGATGGAGGACCTTCTTGTAGACAAAGAACAATGGATCGTTGTGGATCCTGGTACATAGGCTACTGGTACACCGTCTACTAGCACACATGCTACTGGTACACAACCTACTAGTACACAAACTACTAGTACACCTCCTACTGGTATGTCGAAGGAAGAATGGGAGAAGTTGGACATAAGAGCAAGGAGTACTATTCGACTCTGCCTGGCAGATTCGGTTTTGTTGAATGTCTCGGGAGAATCTACAACCAAGGAACTATGGGATAAGTTGGGGAATTTGTATCAATCAAAGTCCCCGGTAAACAAGTTGTTTCTTCGAAAGAATTTGTATCATCTTAGGATGAAAGATGGAGATTCTATGACAGAACATCCAAATGCCTTTAATACTCTGGTAAGTCAACTTGTTTTTTTTAATATTACGATTGCAAAAGAAGATAAGTGTATTACTTTGTTATGTTCTTTGCCAGACTCTTGGGATAATCTGGTTGTAGCAATTGGTAGTACCACTCAATCTACATTGAAGTATGAGGATGTAGTTTCATCCTTGTTATCTGAAGAGATGAGGCAGAAAAGCATGGATAGTCATAGCACAAATGCTTTATTTGTAAGAGGTCATACCCAAGATAGGAATCTTGGTAAGCCTTTGGGGGGGAGATCTAAATCTACAGGTAGATCTAAGTCTCCAGGAAAATCTTTGAGGAAATGTTGGAAGTGTGGTAAAACAAGGCATTATAACTAAGATTGCAAGTCTAAGAAGGTTGATAAACCAAAGGGATCTGATAGTACCTCTTCCACATAGGCAAAAACCTCCACTGAAGAAGGAGGTAATGTTTACCTGGCATCTACAAGTACACATGCAGACTGTGATGCATGGTTGATTGAATCAGGTGCGTCATACCATATGACTCCTCATAGGGAGTGGTTCTTTGAATATGAAAAATACGATGGTGGTGATGTATTCCTAGGAGATGACTCGACAGGCAAAATCTTGGGACGTGGAAGGGTTAAGTTGCTGCTAAAAGATGGAAGGATTAGAACTCTCCCTGGGGTTCTGCACATTCCAAAACTAGCCAGGAGCCTAATATCTATAAGCAAGATGGATGATGCAGAAGTGGATATTGTATTTGAAAAGAACACTTGCAAGATGGTACGAGGAGCAATGGTGTTGATGATGGGAGTTCGGTTTGGAACTTTGTACAAGTTGTTGGGAAGCACTTATACTAATGGGTGTAACAATTTTGTTGTCCCTGAGCATAGAAATAAAGAAGACAAGACCAATATTGTCCCTGGAAAGAAGACCATGCTGTGGCATCAAAGACTGGGACATATTGGAGAAAAGGGCCTTCGAACACTACGCGGTAAATGTATGGTTGAATGTATGTCTAGTTGCACTCTGGATTTTGATTTCTCTGAACATTTCATATATGGTAAACAAAATCGAGTAAGATTCCCATCTGGTGCTACAAGAACAAAGGGGATCTTAGAATTGATACACAGTGATATGTTTGGACCTATTCCTGTTCCATCCCTAGATAAATCTGTGTATTATGTTTCATTCATAGATGATTTCTCAAGGAACACATGGATTTATTTTCTTAGAAGGAAATCTAAATTATTTGATAAATTTAAAGAGTTTAAGGCTTTGGTAGAAAATCAGACATAGAAGAAAATAAAGGTATTGAGAACAGATAATGGTGGGGAATTCTGCAGAAATGAATTCGAAGAATTTTATAAGAAGTGTGGTATAGCAAGGCAGAAGACTACTCCATACACTCCTTAGCAGAATGGAGTTGCAGAAAGGATGAACATGACACTAATGGAAAAAGCAAGGAGCATGCTTAGCGGTGCTGAGTTAGGACAAGAATTTTGGGCAGAGGCAGTGGGTACAACATGTTACTTGGTCAATCGATCACCCTCATCAGCGTTGGATGATAAAACTCCACACGAGGTATGGACTGGAAAGAAACCTTCTCTTGAACATCTTAGAGTGTTTGGTTGTGATGCTTATGTACATGTTCCAAAGAAAAATAGAAGTAAGTTGGATAATAAAGCTGAAAAGTGTATCTTTATTGGTTATAAAGATGGCGTTGATCCGGATTATTTTCAGCACGAAATGAGAGCGGAGATATAATAAATAAATGCACAGAGATATTGCAGATATTCAATAATATAATAGAAATGTATCAGAGATGCAACCATAAACACATATATACTGTAATACACGATTTCTATTAATCAAAGAAATGTACAGAGACTGTAAAAATACAGAGTGAAAGACTCGCTAGAATGGTGGCAGCTTATCTCTGAGAAGAGATGTGACGGCTACTCGCATTCGCAAGAAGATGGTTACAATGAGG